>FWCC01000093.1:17188-76401 GCA_900169235.1 Zarea fungicola
ATATCTATGGTCGTATGTATCAGTTATTCGATAAAATTAGCTTATATGTAACTGTACAAGCGGCGGCCGGTTTACCGCCGGATTAACAAATCTCCTCCAAATTTTCCATCTTGAGCTTTGAAGCCAAAACCGCTACTTTGGATATCAAGCTTCAAGGCTCGTGCCCATCCAAAATCGACGCGCGCCAATCCACGTAAAGCACCCCATTCGCACTTTGAACGTCAAGTCGCGCGACGCCCCTACACACGCTCTCTCGCTTCTTTCTTATACACATAACCCACAATGACTGGTCGTGGTGGCGGCGGACGCCGTGTTTTGCTTCCCCCGATGTAGGCAACCCCACCCCACAATGCAGAGCTGTCATTGTACCGCTGTGAATAGCTCTTGGGAGACGAAGCTGGAGTGCTGACGTGTATGGCCCGCAGTAACATGATTTTCAAGCTTCTTCAGACCGTGAGTGCGACCGATGCGACCAGCAGGGCCAGCGATGCGAGAATTGGAAGATATAGTTTCTGGCGTGGACCTTGCTTCGAGATGAGAAGGCGTTGAAAGATTTCTCTTGGTCCAGAGACACAAGACTTGCCATTTCGGGACACAATGGTGCCGTCTGGCGGGATCAGAGGGATACTTTCGACAAGGACGCGCCAGCTGCCAACTATGACGAGCCGGATCTCGCATCACTGCGGCCTAGAAGATACCGGGTTATGAATATTTTTGCTAGTTTCGCTACTAACCGCAAGACCAGAACTCTACTGTTAGCGTTTGGCTGTACGAACAGCTCGGCATCCGCATCGAGGGAAAGATTCGAGTCAGTATACACAGACGCGGTCAAGCGATACACAGGGCGACTACTAATAGAATGCCCAGGGATTCGACGAGTTCATGAACCTCGTTCTCGACGATGCTGTCGAGGTCCGCCAGATTACCAAGACAAACGACAAGGAGACAAGAAGACCTTTGGGTATGTGCAAACCCAACAAAGCCGACGGCCTGGAGGGTTGAATACTAACATGGTGTGCAGGCCAGATCCTTCTGAAAGGCGACAACGTCTCCCTGATTCAAAATCTCTCTGGTTAAGAATACCGAGCAATTTATAATCCGAACAAACAGAAATACCAAAAGATGCCGGGAATGGCAGGCGCCAGCAGTGAGCACGGCATGAAGATGATGGTTATTTTTGGACTACCTTGGCTCACGGACTGGGGCTGTGTGGAATCTTTAGGACACTTTATTCGTTTTACGTGGCGCATGGGTAAATTGGGGGTTTGTTTACAATTTTTTACGTACCTCACTGTGTGATTTTCATGCGACTGATGCGCGGATACAGTTGATGAGCTGACGTCTCTATAATAGAGCTACAACTAGCTAGCATCGAAAACAAAACACAAAAGCAAAAACCAAACTGGGTATTACGAAAATTTTTGCTGAGAATTAACGTGCAAAATATTGTTTTTATTATTCATTAACTTTTTACCTCCCACTATAGCAAGCCCTGAGCATATCATGTCGCATAATCCCGTCACAGGAAACCTTCGTTATGTCTAACTTTTTTTTTTCAACTCAAATTTTATAAACCAGCTTGGTGCCGGATACCTTGCCCTCACGGAGCAGGCTCAACCCCTCGCCGATATTGTCCAAGCCTCCTGCAATCTCCTTGATGGGCGCAGGAGGAAGGTCCCCGACAGCCGCCGCCGCGGGCAAGAGGCTGTAAAACTTGGCGAGCGACGCACGGTCGTCCGCGCTGGCCGGGAAGACGGGGCCATTGGGCGGGCGGAACTGAAACTCGCGGCCAAAGAGCGTGTAGGCGAGGATGAGCTGGATGGCGACGCCGTTGATCTCGCTGGCGGCGGCGGGCAGCAGGACGATGACCTTGCCGCCGGGGTTGACGATGCTCGCGCACAGCTCCACGGTGCCATTCTCCGAGATGCCGTCAAAGGCCGCGTCAATGTCCGGGTAGGCGGCGCGGATGTCAGCGGCCACGGTGGGCGACTTGTAGTCAAAGACGGCGTCGGCGCCGTAGCTCTTGACGAGATCAAAGTTGTGGGGGGAGGCAGTGGCGACGACGGTGCGGCCGGCGAGCTTGGCGAGGCGGACGGCAAAGAAGCCCGCGCCGGTGGACGCGGCGTAGATGAGGATGGGCCGCTTGGCGGCGCCGCTGCTCTCGTCTGCCTTTTCGCCGGGGTAGGGCAGGCCGAGGTGCCTGCTGAGGCCGAGGACGGCGGTGACGGCGGAGACGCCATACGTCGCGGCCTGGAGGTCAGAGATGGCGTCGGGCACCTTCCAGGCCAGGTCGCCGTCCACCTTGAGGTACTGGGCGAAGGTGCCGCGGTCGGGGTAGAGGCCGCCGTGGACGACGCCGGCGACGCGATCGCCAATCTTCCAGCCGCCGGGGGCCTTGGCGCCGATCTGGGCGACGACACCTGCAAAGTCACAACCACCAACAGCACCGTCGGGCGAACCGCCGTCAATGTGCTTGAAGTCAGTGGGGTTCAAGGCCACGGCGGTGACCTTGACGAGGATGTCACCCTCAGCAATGGCTGGTACGGGGACATCCTTGAGTGTAGCACCACGGCCCTCTACTGGAGACGGCGCCGTTATAGCTGGAGCTGCGCCAACAGCAACGAGTGCCTTCATAGTAGCGGGAATAGCGGTCATTGCGGCGACTTGCAGTTTTTTGTGTAGGGTAGCGAAGATTTTGGTGTAAGTGATTGAACAGGAAAGATGATTTCACAAGAGCCCAAGGTGCTGCCTCTTCAATGCTTTAATATTGGGTTTGGCATGGATGCTCTCATGGCGTCATTTCGGACAAGATTATCAAGCGATTCATGCAACGATTGTGTGCTCTTGTCGATTACCAAGCAACCCAGCAAGGCTCTCACAAGAGAATCCAGAAAACCTGTTCATCTTCTCGTAGCCGAGGCCGCTCTGTGGAGCAAATCTGTGGAAACTAGCCTTGTTAGAGGTAATGGTGGACCAGCCACTGACCCGCCGTGCTATCGCCGAATTTGACGAAAACGCCGTTTTCATCTTAAGATGCTGAACATGAGGAGCTATTAGTCAACTGGGCCTCGGGTTGATCGCCCGAAGGGTTTGGTGTAGTTTGTTCCAGAAAACTGTTGGCTGCGCTGCCAAGGTCCGAACCCTGCATTGGTTACTCATCATTGGACTTTGTTCAGCCTCATCAACTACCGATTGGATGCGACATGGGACGCTGGCACACAAGTCAGCAGAAGCACGGCTTGAATTGACTACTCCATTAAAACTTTACCACATGGTCTGCAAACATTATCGCTCCGCAGTAGAAAGGGTCTCGAATTTACGCCTTGAGGCTCATCCTCAGGAGATCGTTGCCAATAATATCATCTTGGATCTGCCTGAGTTCGTCAACATCCGAGTTCGACTAGACGAATCTTCCACGGAGGAATGCTGCCTCGCTACTCGCCGCAAGTCAGACGCAGAATGGCCGGCAGATTTAGTCACACGTTTAGCTATTGGGCGTCTCAAAGCCAGTGTGCGATCCACCGAGATCATCGTAATTGCTCAAATTCACGCCAGCCTCGGCAGCCATTTCAGTCCGAATGCTGCAGGATGCAGGCAAGCAGGCTAAAGAGCCGTTGGTGTGGATGCGCCACATGCAGATACTCTACAATCCCGGAGAAGGCAATCTCGGAGGAAGCATACGCGCCAAAGCCTGGCATGTGTGGAATATGCGCAGCACCTGCTGAAATATTGGTATATGTCGCACCTGGATTTGTGATGCTCAAAAACTCTCGAACAATGTGCAGAGAAGCTTTGACGTTAATTTCGTAGCATCGCCAGAAGTCGTCTGCCTTTCGAGAGCGTCTTCAGACCGGTCTATCAAGAACACACTTGCTCCAGCAATGACAAAGCTTTTGGAGATTCCCAGGCCAATTCCTCCAGCACCGCCTGTAATTAGTACGGATTTCCCGCGGCATGATTGTCTAGGCGAGCTAGGAGAAATCTTATCATAGGCCTGCTGATGAAGGTCTGTGTGAAGCTTGGCCACGACATTGTGATGGAGCTACAAGGTAAAACAATAAAACAATCCGAGACTGGTGCGATCAAAGGATAAAAACCTTATTAAAGTAAGACAGTAGAGAAGCGAGATGGCTTAATAGGATATCCCACCAGTATTTTGTTTTTTCTAAACGAAAACCGTGCCGCCTGAGCGACGGCATACGTACTGTTTGCAATTTGTTTATGATACTAGGGAACAAGCAAAGATCTCGGTATTTGCGACCTGATTATCAAGTTTTTGTCGGCCTTGGGGATGCTAGGCCCACTGAATGCCGCATCGCGGACGTCTCGATTACGATGCATCTGAATAGCGAAGCACCCGCTTAACGCCGATATTTTACCGATCAAGATGCCGTTCGGAGTAGCGCCGCTCCAAACCCAAAGTCCTTGGCCTGGCTGCAATACCCCGTGCAAAAAAGCTTACTGCTTAGCAATCAAAGAACAAACCAAAGCACTGCAACACACTTGCCGAAGACAACCTTGGAAAGCCGAAAAGCGATCGACCCGAGCGTTGGAAATCGCTCCATGACTCGGTGACAATGCGGGAGTTTATGGACTATGTCCACAGCGCATTCTACGAGGCGACAGGCTGGTCCCGCGACAACTCCTATGCGTCGCTAAATTCCACTAGCGATGGTACGTTGTGTCTGTGTGCTTGTTCACGCGTGTAGATGTTGATGCACTGAATGCAACCATCATAAGATGCCGATTGGCTGACTCGATGAGATACAAACAGCTCTCCTGAACTTTCCTACACCAAGAGGCTTACGCCTCACACTCTCCGCGCTCGCAAGTCCCAACTTCGCGACGTCATACCAGCTCGGCTCGGTGGGTGTCGTCGACGGCTCCATCTCATACCTCTTCTCATCGGTGCCGTTGCGCGTCCTCCTCACGCCGCAGTCCGAAAAAGTCGTGCTGCCGGAGCTGCTGCGCTCGTACCGCCCGCTGACGCCGCTCGCTCCCGCCAATCCGCCGCTGCTCCAATCGTCCCTTCCAGCCAGTGGCGGACGCGCCGACCGACCGCAGGCCTCGTTATTATATGGCCGACTATATCTACCGCAGTCGCAGCTGGAGGGTCTCGTGGTGAAGCGACTGTCGCAGCACCTGCAGGTGCAGTTTAGTGCCGTATCGGGCCAGCACTTACGCAACGGTGGCACGACGCTCGGCCTCGCGCAGTACGATGTAGGGCGCTACGCGCTCGAGGGGCTGGCGTCCTCGGACGGCGGCCTGCTGGGCCTGAGGGGAATCTACAACTTTGGCGGCGACGCCGAGGGAACGGACATGACGACGACAAGTGCGACTGCGACTGCGACGACGACTACGGCTACAGCGGCAGCGACCACCTCGGCCGTGGACGGCGAAATAGCCACAGCAACAACAACAATAAAACCATCAAGCGGTCCCAGTGGTGGCAGCGGCGGACCTGAAAAGGAACGCATCTATGGACGCTTCAGCACGGGCGCGGAGATTTACTACGGCACGCTCAACAAGTCGGGCGGCATCAGCCTGGCGACGCGCTTTGCCACGCTGCCGTCGCACAAGGGCACGCCGCTGTCGGCGACGCTGACGCTGAACCCGCTCATGGGCAGCATCGGGGCGAGCTACGCCGTGGTCGCGGGGCGGCACTGCAGCCTGGCCACGCGCATGGAGTTTAACGTCTTTAGCTACGAGAGCGCGTGGGCGGTGGGCATGGAACTCTGGCGCAAGCCGTTTCAGCGGCCGTCGACGAGGAATGGAACAACCGCCACTGCCGCTGGGGCTGCGGCCGCCTCGACGAGGGAGCGCAGCTTCAAGGCCAAGATGGAGTGGCGACTCGACGAGGAGCTGCCTGTGTCGCAACACCCTACACAGCTAGACCAAAGTGCGACGCCGTCCGAGGCAACGAGCATACTCAATACTGATGCGAGGGTCGGTGGACCATCACTACCCAAGACTGCAGGTGCAGGTGCAGCTTCATCGGCGACGAGCGAAGCGGAGCTTCACCAGCCGGGATGGAAACCGGTGGACGAGTATGCAGGCGTGTTGAAGGCGCGCCTGGACCAGAACCTGCGCATTGGCTTACTGTGGGAGGGCAGGGTCAAGTCGCTGCTGTTTAGTCTGGGAAGTGGGATTGATTTACGACACATGGACAAGCCCTTTCGCACGCTAGGGTTGGAGATTCAGTTTTCATCCTGAGCACAACAGACAAGGAAGCAACAATTGGTGTGGAAGAAGCTCGGCTCGTCGCCCAGGAAAAAAAAATGATACATCATGACACCGAGTCTCGTGCATCAAAATTCCTCAAAATTATGCAACGTACAGCAGAGTATGTCTGAGCGGTGCAAATTATGTCATGATACGCCCACGCCCGGCCCGTCGAAATATGCGGAAAACTTCAAATAGGGCAACTCACCCCGGGATGTCTCTTTTCGTGCAGCCTACAAGTAACTGTTCCACTGCGGACTGCAGAATTGAGACTGCAGCAAAGTGGACGATTTAAGCAGCTTCTAGGGGAAACACGACGGGCGACATGTCTCGGATGACACCTTATTACTGAGTAGTATTAAACTGAGTGAGACTGCTCTTTGGGCCCTGAGTTGGGTGGCTTGCATGCCAGCTCAGCGCTCCGCTCAGTCTCCGTGACGCAAAGACATGATGATTTGTTTGTTTGAGGGGGCTCGTGGCGGGCCGATGGGTGGTAGCCTTTGTTCACCGACGGAGGGTGACTGGGCATACGCCAGTTGCACGGAGAATAGAGTCTCCATTACATTTCCGCGGAAAAAGGAGATATCCATGCGTCGGAAATATGTACATTAGCCACATTTGTAACTATAATTTTTCTTCTAAAAAATATGAATAAGCCCATGACTTTTTTCCGTCAAGCCCTATGAAGGAGGCTTTGTCGAGGTGTGCCATATGATGCAGATGAAATTGCGCCATCGCGACTCAGTGGATCACCAGGCAAAGAGAAAAGAAAAAGAAGAAGGAAAACCGAACGGTGCAATAGGAAACCATGTATGTGCACTTCGTAGGCTGCAGATTTACTGGACCTCTGGCCAATGATGCTGTCGTCTTATAGAGGGGTGTCAGCTGGGGCGCACCTTGAGGGATGGAAATTTTGATAACAGCAAGTCAGTGTTTTGTCAAAGATGAGAACCCGGATGGCCAATTCTGGTTATTCTGCGGGCTGTGAGTGGCTGCTTGCGTGCCCAGATTGTGGAGGTGCGGGGGGCGCAGTCCGCAATGAGAAGTGTGGCGTTTTCCCGAGCCCCACTAGCCAATCCCGGCGTCGCATCAGTCAGTGGCAGTGGCTTGCCCTGGCTATCTGTCTTTTGCAGGCACCCTTGAGGTTGGAGTGAGTAGATTAATAATGTACTCCGTATACTAGAGAGCAAACAGGATACGGAGTACGGAGGTCGACGCAAAAAGTATTGACTAAAGCTAACCTCAGCTAACCCTACAGACCAGGATTAGGCAGGTTTGGTACATTAGATACATGTAATCACTATATTCAGCTGCTGTAAGCCACCACAAGGATCATATCATAGCACACCATTTAAAAAACCAGGGCAGTCAGTCAAGAGGCAGGCCGCTAAAGGTGCCCTAAATATTTAGCGGAGTTCAAATAAGTAGATGTATATTAATGTATTCCATTCTACCCTGGTCAGGGTTAGATACTAGCGTTAGTCAATACTTTTTGCGTCGACCTCCGTAGAGAGCAGGGCAACAACGAGATTGTGACGGCAATGACGGCGAATTTGAGTCAATCATATGCGTGCTCGGCCTGTCGCTGTTGTGCTGCAGTGCAACACCTATCCAGTCAACCAGTCCGCTAGAGCAACATCTGCAACACCAGCATGCAGCACTGTAGTAATGCGGCAGCATGCGACATGTCGGCAGCTGTCAGCCTCGCAACGGGGACACAAGTAGTCAAGCAAGTTCTAATAAAAGATTGACTTTTCTGCGATGCTTCCCTCCATATGAATAGATATCCGCGGCTTCCACGAGACGCTGCGGTTTTTTTTGTTGCAGCAATAGTGTGTGAGTTTGAATTATAATAATCCATGCGGGTTTAATATACAGCATTGCTACATTCTATATAAATGAGGCTGCAGGTCGTCCGGGTACGTACTCCCATCATCAGTCACGTCAAAACGTCCCTTGTAGTACTTAAGTACCCTTGTACCTTGGTAGTCTGAATCCGGCTTGCACAACCATGCGCTCGTGACTATATTAAAAGCCATCGATCTCTCGCAGACTCACGTCAAGATGGAGATAATTATTAAGAATAAATTCAAGATTATCAAGAACCTCTTTGAACCCGGTGCCGCGCCCGTTGCCGTTGAGCTCTCACTGGTGTCCTGCTCGGTGGCTGCATCATCTTGTCAACCTCTGCCTTACTGGTACATACAAAGCTAAAAAAAGGTGGGTGGCCATCAAGGTTCTCGCCTTGCACCACACCCTCCACCACACCAAAAGCCGCCCGCATATCCCGTCGCAGCCTCTCCCATCGTTGCAAGAACCTTTGACAACTGCTTTCGGCATTCTCGCCCAAATACTTCTGCGCACCCCATCCGGCTGATCACCCTTCCCTCTTCTCCTCAACTCCACTCACCAGTCGGGTATTTTCATATTCAACGGGCAATTTTTATTTTCTTAATTACAATCCTTGTCGCGACAATTGTGCAAGCCACGAACCGACTCTGCTTGTCTGCGTTGGCCTAAAGAAACTTTCCTAGGCTCTTGCACCAAGGGCTGTCTTTTATCAGAAAATTGTTCCTCATCATTGAAACGCTTCTCACTTCGCAATTGGGTATATCAAGCGTATAGCAAGTCTCTTACCATCTCACTCTTGCAGAGTGTTCAACGCGAGCCAAGACATCTAAACGTCGTCGCGTCTCCAGACTCTGCCATTCTCAAAAACCGCCCATTCGGCAAGTTACCGTCTTGGCCAGCGACTCAATCGTACACAAGACACTTGGCATGGTCTTGACGTTATTTCCGCTGCTCGCCAAGTCGATATCATCATCATCATTCCTCGGCGTTGTCCACACCTGCCGTACCAAACGGACCTCTTTCAACGTCCCGTCGCGTGGCTTTGGAGACAATCTTTCCTATTCTATTAACCCGACCTGTGGAACCGACCCCTGTTCAAGGTTATTTGTCTGCGGCCATCAGGGTGTTTAAGCTGAGGATCTTGGCAAGATTCTGCGGCTTGTGCCTTCCTTGCTCCGAAGCCTACTCGGGTCCCCTCTCCACCTCGCATTCACACCCCCCTCCAGTCCGTCAAAGCCTTTTCGGTGCAGAGCAGGTATAATAGCAACATCCCCTCGCGGCCATCTGCTCGACCTTGCTCTTCTCACCCTCCCCATTCATATCTTACCACTTGTGGGCGCTGACGTCGAGTCTCACAAACAAAGACCCGTCAACCACTTCTGAAACACATTCCACACACATCTCACATTACAATGGCCGACGAGGAACCCAAGACCTGTGATGGCGAAGCTGTCGACCTTAGCCACCGCGGCCTTCGCATCGCCTCCATCTTCATCATCCTGGTTGCGTCCTTGATTGGCGCCTTGGCTCCCGTTCTGCTGGCGCGCCAAACGCGCATGCATGTACCAAAGTTTACATTCTTCATCTGCAAGTATGTAGGTACGGGTGTTATTGTCGCCACCGCATTCCTTCACCTGCTTGACCCTGCCATCGACAACTTCAGCGATGAGTGTGTGGCTGCCCGCGTCCCTGATTACCCGTGGGCCCTTGCCATTGCTCTCATGACTGTCATGCTCATGTTTGTCCTGGAGCTGGTTGTTACTAGCTTCCAGAAAGACCACGACCACGGCGATGGCAATGGCTCGGAGAGCGAGGCGCAATCTGTCGACTTTGTCGCCACGAAGCGCCCTGCACAGGCCGAGGCTGCTGCCGACGACTGTCCCCACGGCCCTGACCTGGAGCAGGCTGCCGGCATCAACCCCAAGAACATTCCCGGCCGCCCTGACGATGTCAGCTACCCTCCTGGTGGCGAGGACCACCTATCCCACGCGCACTCACACAAGGACGACGAGGGTAGCCTTGCTGGCCAGCTCACTGCCATCTTTGTTCTCGAATTCGGTGTCATCTTCCACAGTGTCTTTGTCGGTCTCACACTTGGCACCACGGATGAGGTCGTCATTCTCCTCATTGTCCTCGTTTTCCACCAAATGTTTGAAGGTCTCGGTCTCGGCTCTCGTCTGGCAACCGCGCCTTGGCCCAAGGACAAGCAGTGGCTGCCATATGTTCTCGCCCTTGGCTTTGCCATCTCCACTCCAATCGGTGTCGCTGCCGGCATGGGCGCCAAGCCAGCCAACGCGACCGACCAGAAGCTCACCAACGCCGTATTTGATTCAATCAGCGCTGGTATCCTCCTGTACACGGGACTCGTTGAGCTGCTCGCCCACGAGTTCATGTTCAACCCTCACATGCGCCGCTCGCCGCTCAAGATCCAGCTCTTTGGCTTCGGCTGCATTGCTGCTGGCGCCGCTGTCATGGCCGTGCTTGCCAACTGGGCTTAAGTCTGTGAATACTCTGGTTTCATTTAATACCCTTGTGTATATGGAAAATGAGCGTCTTGTTACATAGAAAATTAGGAGAATTATTGTTTTTGCATTAGGGAAACGGCATACCACGGTTTGGATTTTGACTTGGGATTAATGGGATTACTATATACATGACTTGGATGCAGAAAAGCGAAATAGAATTGAATTTTTATGTTGAATTTTTTTTTTTACAAGCTGCTGAGTAAACGAGAATTGAGCATATGAAGCGTGTCTTGCGTGTCGTGAGCCTTGGACAACCTTCTCAGCTATCGTAGCAATGCTATAAATCAATAGCAGAAGCCAGACTTGAACCCGTTATATTCCCAGACCCACTTCGAAGCCCTACAGTACTAATAACTGAAAAGTGAGATGTTTGCACTGTATTAGTCAGCCTTTCGCTTCTCGACCCCACCAAACAGATTTCTTGCTAGGGCCAGAAACCCTAGCGCCGAAAAAAGCTGCGGACCTCATCAATACTATCGCAAGACTCCAGTGTGTGTGCCATTCCCATCCAACCTCGACAACCTCTTCAAACCGACCAAACCACCCCCTTTCACCCCCCAAATCACCAACAAAATGGCTGGCGGAGTTACTGTTCGCGACGTTGATGTAGGTACCCCTTGATTTTCCTGCGACAAGGAAACAAAATGATGCATCAGCCCATTGCTCGAACTGGTGTTGAATTTTGTTCCTTTCTCTGCAAACTGTAAAACTCCCTCGTGATGCTGCGCACCTCATCGATTCGACAACTTCGAACGATTGCAAGAAATAAAGAACCCGAACTCGACGACAATTGAAAGAGAAGAGGCAATCACAATATCTATATCAGAATTATGCGACCAACGCAATAATCGAACGCGAAAGGCAGAAACGGGGATTGGGACAACGTTGAAGAACAGACCAAGGATGCTGAATCGAGAGACACGGTACAAGATGATTGCTGCCATGGAATACTGGCGCCGACGTCTTTTGCCTTTCGTCGACGTTTCGCCTCTTGATCTTGCATACTCGTCGCCTTCCCCTCCGACCTCCTTGTCCATCACCAATGTCTTGGAGCGGACTGTCTGATTCTTGCAGTCTCTTGAAACAACAGGGATTGCGGAAGCCGTTCAAAGTTGCATTCTTCTATATACATATATCTGGGAAATCTTTTCTTTTTCTGAGGAGCAGGCGCGAGGGAGTCGAAAGACTTCTGAAGACGGAATATTTGCTAATTGGGTTTTTTTTCTCTTCGTGCAGGCGCAGAAGTTCATCACTGCTTATGCCGCTTTCCTGAAGCGCCAGGGCAAGCTGCCCATTCCTGGTACGTAAAATTATCTCTCGGTCCGTCACGACGGCCAATTTTGTGACTTTGTGGCACATTATGCTAACGTTTCATCACCACAGGTTGGGTCGACACCGTCAAGACCGGCCCCTCCAAGGAGCTCCCCCCCCAGGACATTGACTGGTTCTACGTCCGCGCCGCCTCCATCGCCCGCCACGTCTACCTCCGTAAGACCGTCGGTGTCGGCCGCCTCCGCAAGGTCCACGGTACCGCCAAGAACCGCGGCTCGCGCCCCTCCAAGCACGTTGACGCCTCTGGCTCCGTCGACCGCAAGGCCATGCAGGCCCTCGAGAAGATTGGCGTCCTTGAGCAGGATGACGAGAAGGGTGGCCGCCGCATCACCCAGGCCGGCCAGCGTGATTTGGACCGTATCGCCCAGACCACTGCCGAGGCTGAGGAGGAGGATGAGGAGGATGACGAGTAAATTCGTTTTCCCCATCCTAGTCAAATAAACAAGAAATAATGTGAAAAAGGTTGGCAATGATTTGAAGGAAATAAAACAAATCTTGCCGACATGAAAATTTGTTGCTGGTTGTTTCTTTCTGGGGATCCATTCTTTTTTCTTTTTTTTTTGGTCCGCAACATGGAATTTGGGCGTTCAAAGGTCATAGATATATTTGACATGTTTTATGAATGAGATTCCCCTTTTACATTTCGGCCATTTTTGGTTCCTCTGCACGTATACTGTGAGCTCTATATACCGCCGTTGAAATGCCTCATTCCTGGTCACAACGCTCCCACTTCGCCGCAATCACATTTTGGTAGAGTTGTCTTCAGCCTTGCACTGTTGCAAATCTGAAAAAGTGTTGATTTTAATCATGGGTCGTTTTCGTGTAAAAGCAATGTAAAAATTAGTACCGCTCTGAAAGCTGCGTCAGCCTCGTCCGTCTGTGTTGGAGGAAACGTCTCAGCTATTGGCGCTCAATCAAACCAATTGGCCCGACGGCAACTGAATTAATTCTCGCCAAATACTGGCAGTAAAATGCGTGTTGATGCCGATGCCTTTTGAAAGAGAGTCCTCGTGCATGGCAATGCGTTCGAGGCGCATCCGCCACCAAAATGGGCCTTAACATAGAGACGGCATCGGCCTCAAGTTTTCACTTTTTTTCCCCATTCGCTCTGGGATTTATATACCATCAAAATTCAGCGGAACCCATCCAAGAAGGCAGAGTGCCCGAGTGGTTAAGGGGTTGCACTCGAACTGCGACTGGTTTACCCAAATCAGTCCAATAGTTGTGATGCAATACGTTCGCGTGCGCAGGTTCGAGTCCTGTCTCTGTCGATTTCTTTTGCCATTTTTTGCTTCTGGGCACAACCTACTTTGTTTTTTGTTCCCATGGCCGACTTGTCGTTCTGTCGTTGCCTCAAATCCCACACGCCATCATGTCTCTCGTCCACTCACAGTTACCAAGGTCGTTACAGAGCACAATTCAAGAAGAATCCAGGTTCTGAGAACAAATTATTAAGAGGAATATAAGAAATCCTTTAGGACTACAATTTTCGACACGCCCAATTTTTCAACAAGTCCATCTCTTCTACTCTCTGCTTTCAACAGATTCATTTCTTCGTCACTCTCTCCAAGTGAAGAGACCCTTGGCGTACAGACCAGCAATGAGACCGAACCCAGCCTCCTTGTCAAACACCGTCGTCGCGCTCGACCCGTAGATTGACTCGACAAACAGACTGCGCAGGCCACCCTCCTCGCTCCACTCCGTCACCCACGACAGGTTGGTGCCCTCCTCGCAGCGGCGCTTCTGGTCCTCGCTCGCCGCCGCGAGGGCCTCGTCGTCGTGGCAAATGTGGCGGCTCTCCACCCACTTCGTGAGCGTCGGCATGTGCGGGTGTCCCGTGATGAGCAGCGTGCTGTCGTCCTTGAGCTCCACGTTGTCCGGCAGGTACGGCAGGTAGATCTTCTTGCGGAGCGCGAGCGAGCGGTCCGCCGCGACGTCGTACAGGTGCACGGCGCCGCCGCTCGACGAGGCGACGGCCAGCGTCCTCCCGCCCTCGAACAGCACGACGCCGTTGGCAAAGGCCTGGCGGGCGACGACGCGCGCCGTCTTGACGCTGTAGTCGGCGGTGTCGAGGGTGAGGTGCACGACGGTGGCCCACGGGAAGCCGAGGAACGTCTCGAGCTTGGACAGGATTGGGTGGAGGCGCGACGGGAAGTAGTGGTCGTTGGAGAGGTACAGCTCGTGGCTGCCCAGGAGCTGGATCGAGTTGGGGATGGTGATGAGCGGGTGGACGAGCGTCTGGACGTGCGTGGCCACAAAGGTTGATAGGTCGAGCTTGAAGATTTCGACGCGCGGGCCGGCCTGGGCGTGGTTGGTGACGAAGAGCGTCGATGTCGGCTCGTCGTACTCGAGGCCGAGCGTGTGGAAATCGGTGGCGTTGGGGAAGCCGACGATCTTGATGGGCGTCAGCTCACCAGCGCCGGGACCCGAAGCGGCGTAGTTGTAAGCAAAGAGTTCGCCATAAGCGAGATCTGTGGTGGGAATGTAAACGCCCTGCCGGAGGGAAGCCAAGGAAAAAAAGGCAAGCTGTTAGTAACGATGCAATTGAAGCTGCAATAACATGCGGCGGATTGAAAAGAAGTAGATGAGGGAATGGGAAGCCATACCATAACAGTATTCCATTTATCGCGGCCGGCATCGCACGCGGTAAGGGCGAGCTTGCGATCCTTGAGCAGCACAGCATCTTCGCAGTTGCGCAGACGATCCGCGAACTTGATTTCGTAGTTTTGGAAAGTATTCACGCGGGCAAGTCGGTCGGGCTTGTTGGCAAGGAAGCTGTTGAGAACATGGCCGCGGGAGAAGAGAAAGTTGGCCAATGCCGCAACCAGCACCGTCACCTAAATCCGTGTCAGTACGGCTTGTAAGTCGCTGTGGTTTGGAATCACGCTGCAATCCATAAACCTACAATGATAGATTTCGTTGCCATCTTGCAATACAGCTGACTGCCAAGAATGCTACAGTTTCTTCTCCTTTTTCTCGGTTGAGGAGGGTTGTTTAGAAACAGAGGGAGAAAAAGACGTCTTGTTCGAATTCCGTTTTGTCTTACCCATGACGAGCGCATAAGCAGAGGTGGAGTTTCGTCCCAACACTAATCAGTCCTTTGGTCGCTGACGGGAACGGAAATCCCGGCTAAAACAAGTGCCGGAATCAACGTCATCATTGTTTGATTACTTTTCCATCTTTGTTAAAATCGCCATTCAAACTCGTACATACGAAACCACGGCCAGATTTCCAAGACCGAAGGGGAACCGCAACGGAGAGCAGGACGGACCGCGCTAGGCTGAAGTGGCACCCGAGCTCCGGGCATTGTAGTAGACATGTAGCATTTCCTGCAGTCGGGTGGGTGTTGGAGAACAGTGTAAATGGATCAAAACTTGTCCATCATGCAGCCACAGTGATACTGCATCCAGCCGCAGTGTACATGATTCGTGACCAGCATCTGGTTACTTGGTGCGGTCTGCTGCTGAACCCCGCCTTACTTTTGCAAGCATTGATGATTTTGCAGGTGCCAGCAGTGATACATCCAGTGATTTGTCTTACAATGCAACACCCAACTTGTGGCGACATACATCGCGATACTAGTAGCGTCGCATTTACAGCGTGGTAAGCAGCCTTGCTTCCTAGAGCTGATGTTCATCGTACGCTTTTGATGGAGATTGGCGGCACGATGTTGTAGTCTATCCGAGCCTTGTGACATTTCATGCAGCCTTGCGCAGGCTCAAGAGCTGATCGAGTATAGTAGATACGGAGCTCATGACAGCGGTACAATGTGAATCCTGTATATTTTCAGCTAGCCACCAATATGCATGACCCACTGCCGTTACGCATATTAGTACGCAAACCATATTGAAATGCAGGTTGCTGCAGGTTGAGGCGCCAGAGCGGCACGGAAGCTTGGCGGCATAGCAACAGGTTCAATAACGGAGCTCTGCCTTCCACTCCCCCCTCCTTTTAAATAGGTGCCGTCTACTCTACGCATCAAGTTATAGAAAACCCACATATAATTCATCTGTGCTTGAGTTGTGTAACATCGAGACACAAAACATGGGCGATATCCAATCTCCACCACCGGCTGTAGCCACTGAGATCTCGGCCGACTGTATTATTGTCGGGGCCGGCTTCTCAGGCTGCTACTCCATGCACATGCTTCGCCAGCAGGGATACTCTGCCAAAATTATCGACGCGGGCACCGATTTTGGCGGCGTGTGGCATTTCAACAAGTACCCAGGCGCGGCCGTGGATTCGGAAGTGCCTCTCTACCAGCTGAGTGTGCCCAAGACATGGCAGGGCTTCAACTTTGCCCAGAAATATCCCAATCACCGCGAGATGCAGACGTATTTCACGCATGTCGGCAATGTTTTGGATCTGCGGCGCGACACCATTTTCAATCATTTCATCATCGAGGCCAACTACGACAACGCTGCCGGCCTCTGGCGCCTCAAGTCCGACAAGGGTCTGCGTGCCACCGCTCGCTACGCCATCTTTGCCACAGGCACGACCAACACGCCCTACACGCCGCCATTTCCTGGCCTGCACCGCTTCCGGGGACAGGTTGCGCACACGCGCAGCTGGCCCGCCGATCTGTGCCTCGGCGACAAGAAGCGGATCGCGCTCATCGGCCAGGGCTGCACGGGGACGCAGGTCGCGCAGGAGATTGCCAAGCTCGACGCGCAGGTGACGGCCTTTATCCGCACGCCCAGCATCGCCTACCCACTTGGGCAGCAGGACCGGAGCATGGGGGAGTCGGAGCGGATCAAGATGGGCTTCGCCGACAAGTACGCCGTGGCCAAGCGGGACGGCTGGGCGACGTGCTCCATGCTCGAGGAGCCGGTGCCCTCGTTCCACGACTGCACGCCGGCGCAGCGCCGCGCGCTGTGGGAGAAGGCCTGGGCGGCGGGCGGCGTCAATGTCGGCTTCATCCAGTTCCCGGACGTTGGCGTGGATCTCGTGGCCAACGCGGCCTTTTACGAGTTTTGGCGGGAGAAGACGGCTCCGCGCATCAAGGACGCCGCCAAGCGGGAGATTTTGGCGCCGCGGGAGCAGCCTCTCTACTTCATGGCGAAGCGACCCGTCGTGGAGATTGACTACTATGAAATGATGGATCGTGAGAATGTGACGCTGGTGAACCTGAAGCAGTCTCCCATCAAGGAGTTTGTGGAGACGGGCATTGTCACGGAGACCAAGGACGCGGACGGCACGACGACGCGGACCCTGCATGAATTTGACCTGGTGATTATGGCGACGGGGTATGATTCGATGACGGGGGACCTGCTCAGCATGAATATTCGCGACAAGCATGGCGTTCTCCTCGAGGAGCGATGGAAGAGCGGCGTATCCACGCACCTGGGCATGATGGTGCCCGGCATGCCCAATGCCTTCATGTTGTATGGCCCGCAGGCGCCGGGTCCGCTGACCAACGGGCCGACCTTTATCGAGACCCAGGTTGATTTCATGTGCAGCCTCCTAGCAAAAGCAAAGGCCGAACGACGCCGCGGCGCCGCACTTGAAGTGACCGAGGAGGCCGCAGAGAAGTACCAGGAGAAGCTGTATGCGGTGTATGATGAGATTCTCGTCAGCAAAGTCGGTGCGCCATCGTGGTGGGTTGGGACCAATATACCGGGCAAGAAGAAGGAGGCGCTGATTTGGTTTGGAGGTGTGCCGGCGTGGCGAGAGGAGTGTGAAGCGACGCTACAGAGCTGGGATGATTTTGTGCCTGATCGGATTCCCGGAAAGCTCTGAAACGGTCAAATAAGAAAGATGATGTATTATGACTAGTGAATTGGAAACATTGTTTTGTGCAACATTCAGAATGTGATTTAATTTTCACAATAAAGTAAACAGCCACATATTTCGGAGCTCATAGTACTCAAGAATGTAACCACTTATGCCACCGACTCATGCCACACAAATCTCGGCGCCTCGGGAGCTCGGGACCTGGGAGCGTCGGGGTTCATTGTGGATTTTGCTGAGGATGTAACTATAAGTGAGCTCTCAGAGTCAGACGCGGACAAGTCTATGCTAATCCAATCCCGCAGGCTATAGTCTGTGAACCGACTTTTTCTTCTTCGCATGAATAGCCATATTACTTTTGAAATTTATGGATATTTCTCTCGATATTGTCATTGTCGGTGCTGGGCTCGCAGGGCTTGCCGCTGCACAGGCACTAAAGCTGGGTGGTCATAACGTCAAGGTTGCTAACCGGTACTGTTGCAATTGAGGAGACGATAACTGACAAAAGTTGGCAGATTTTCGAAAAGTCATTACAGAAAGGCGAAATCGGTGCTGGAATAAATGTCACAGCCAATGCAACCAAGATTCTTGACAGTTGGGGTACGCTCGTTCTCCAGTAGAACTCGGCCTCGGCGGCTTGCTAAACCATTCACAAAGGATTCGATTTCACAAGGACTCGAGCACTTGACTGCCGCGGTGTATGAATCCCAACTAAGCCATCATTCAACTACGCTGCGGCTGACCAACATTGCAATGAAATACAGTACCAACTCTTTGACGCCAACACTACGCATTTGATTGAGAGTGCTGCCGTTAGTAATGTGAGTTGGCGAAGCTGCCGCTGTTAGTACGCATTTGGATTGTTAATACAACAAAGTAGACATACAACGCCAAATTTCACTTTCTATTCCGACCCGATTATCATGGTGAGCTGAAAAGGCTGGCCACTACACCAACTGCCACAGGGAGAACTGCCGCGCTTCATACCGGCGTAGCGGTTGTGGGAGTCGTACGCTTGTGTGTGCAACAAATTGCGTATAGAAGACTGACGTATCCGACTAGGATCCAGCACAAGGTATTGTGCGCCTCGCGGACGGCACAGTGCACAAGGCGGACTTGATCATTGGTGCGGATGGTGTCCATGTGGGTAGACTTATTCTCAATTTCCACATCCAGCTAACCACTTCGAAGTCAACTACACAACAATTGGTGGCCAGTGATGCTGGCCCTGTAAACACTGGATTTAATGCATTTCGCTTCACTGTGCCAACAGAGAAAATGATGCAGCTCCCCAACATTCTTGACATCTACAGCCAAAAGAAGGGGTGGTGGTCAGTGTTCACCTCCGGAACCCAAGGGCTGATATGGTACGAATGCAAAGGGTGAGTTTGAACATGGTCCAGTGCCTGTATACATAGGGCTAATGTGATGTACGCATAGGGGAAGCCTGCAGAATTTTGTCGCATATTATGAATCGACAGAAGATATTGCATCCCAGAGTAAGTGAGCTCCGCCCCTTGTTCTTCATTATCTTGCTAAATCGCAAAAGATCTTACCCAGGCCAAATTAATGTTGAAGCTATCGGAAACAGTGGCAGAGTTTCATCCTGACTTGGTTTCCCTACTGCAGTAAGTTTTCCCCAAGCAAGAATTGAACAATGGCTAACGTCTCTAGCATCGCGGAGGACATAAAGCCGTGGAAGCTACTGTACCAACCGCCTCTACCAAAATGGTCAGAGGGATCACTCCTTTTAGTTGGTGATGCCGCTCATCCAGTACGTATTATCGCTGCGCCCCTAGTATATGATTCTGCCTGACACAAACCCCGTCACAAGGTACACTCGGTCCAGTCCGGCCAGGGCTCCAACCTTGCAATTGAGGATGCGGGGGCACTGCAACTCCTCTTCAAAAGCGTCAAAGCGAAAACAGATATTCCTGCCCTGCTAGAGAAGTTTGAGCAGGTCCGCTGCAGAAGGGCGGCGGCAGTTCAAACTCTGTCCCGTATTCCGCGCGGACGTGAGTGCCACGCCCGCGACGTACTCAAGCAGTGGCTACCGGCCGATGTGGAGGTAATTGACGGCGCATCAAGAGATGCCTATATTTACGGGTCGGTCTTTTTTTGCAATTACGCACATAAGCTCACTGGTGTTGCTAACTTGTTCCTAGGTATGATGCTATTATTGAATCTTTATTGATAATGGCGGGATGATAGAGCGGTACTGCTTCGCCGCTGAAGGAGGGCTCTTCCCGTCTGATGGTAAAGGCTACTAGATAATCAAGGAAATCCAGACGAAGTATATACAGAGGACGGCGGATCGACAACCAAAATGAGCGTGACCTCACAGTTGTTTTTGCAACTATTTTAGATGTGATGAATAATTTTATTGTCGGGCAATAGAGGACAAACGGCCAAGATGCTTTCATCAACAGCTGTACTTGCAATGTGAGGTATTACAAGCAGAGAAAAATAATAAAAGTATTCAGATGATCAATATCTCCCAGTCGCTGCTTTATTGTCAGTATGATCTTCAGACTTCAGACGAGGGTGCACACGTATATGGCTTACCATTCATTATCGTATCCAAATACTCGAGTGGTGGTAAAGAAGTCTGCTCCCAGGGCCATTCCTCAGTGTGCCCACGGAAGCTGTCGGAAACGGAGCGTTAGTAGCCGAAAAGAAAACAATGCTGGCTTCCTACACCTACCTCTCATCTAACATGGTAGTGAAATTGAAGTCGAATTCAGTTAGGTCTGCTTTAGGATAAACCATGTCAAGGCACTGATGCTGCTGACTTGAGCTTTGTGGCTCCTCAGCAGCTGGCCCTGATGGTGGTGGCGCAAAAGTCGAGCCATGAAGAGTCTTCTGCAAGGCCACTAGCGCCAGAATATGGCTTGTTGTTAACCAAGTATTTTTGCAAGGGTCTCTTTGCTCCTGTTCGTCTCCAGTTTCATCTCCCCGTTTCGCTGCCCTAGAGAATGCCTCCACTACCCGTTGTTGCAGTGTACGGACTTCTGGGTTGTCCCTGGTTTCTCCCCATGCACACAACAGGAGTGTAGAGCAGAGCACACTGTGTGTAATGGACCAAGTGCGCATCGGAATCAAACTCAGGGCATGGAAATCAAGAAAGATTCTTGAAGTCTCCGTGAGACTTTGCTTGGCACGGTTTCGGAGAATTGTGAATTGTGAGTCTTCGCATAATCGAGAGGACTCAGTTAATGCTGGCCGGCATATAATAGATGCAACGAATGACAAGTGCAGACGGATAGTAAGGTGATCAAAATGTTGCTGTAAATTGATGCACTTGTCCCTCCTCTGAAGATATACTTGTGAGCGAGAATCGGACTCGTCCAAATCTGATAAGAGTTTGATACACTCATCTGAATTTAATTGTTGGTCACTTTTCATTATCTTCAGCGCGATACGAGAGATGTTACGCATAACATCCTCAGGAAGAAGCGGTATAGAATTGGAGACTGGAGGGTCACTTAACCACTTTCCCGATACCATGGCTGAACGGCCAAGTGTAATACTTAGCAGACAATCTTGTCTTGCCAAGAGATCCCTAAAAGTGTACCAATGAAATCAGCAGTTGCAAGAAGAAGATATGCGACCGAATTTCCAACATGTATTATAGAGAGCATACCGTAACGCGCTTGACCTTTGGTTGTCTGCGCTGCTGGAGCTGGAGCTGGAGGTCTGCAGATGCAGCCCTAGAGCTTCCGCTAGTCGAATGGTTGTGCCTAACAGTACCCAGGAACCATCCGACTGTCCACAATCCTGAAGTGTATTTCCAATGATGAGAAGAGCATGGACGTTATTCAGTCTTGGATGGAGCGCAAAATTTGCCAATCTGAGAGCCTCAAATGCCCGTTGAACTAACAGTCCAGAAGTTAGCATGACGCAAAGCTTCAAAGGCGATCAGGTCGAGGGACTCAATTAGCCATACTAAAGTCCAAGCACAGCTCTAGTCGGTTCCGTGGGGATTGCACGGTGGAGAAGTGTGCGCCAGTGGCCAATGCCGCCAGTAGTAGTGCGATTTTTGACAGCGAATCTTTCGTGATCCAGCCTGAGGAGATTGTTTTGGAGTTTTGCAAATCACCGCCCGCCAACGCTTGAGCGTAGTTGCACATTTCAGCTTCAAGTGAGGCATGGTCTGCGAATATGGGACTGAGTGGATAGATTGGTGACCCGCGAGAAGGAAAATACCTAGAAATTACCGTAGCCTCATGTCAGCAAATCAATGAAACTAGCCGCTCTCAATGTAAGTTGCAAAGGTATGAACATTGTTTACATTTGGAGTTCTTCCTGTTGAGGCATGATCCTTAATAGTGCAACCCACAGCTCTTGCGCCGTTTTGGGTTTTGCAAACGGTGAGATATCCAGTGTATTGGATAAACCTAGAATTGGCACTGCTTCTCGTCTCATCTGCCCGGGGCTCTCTTGACTAACTCTGTCTAGTACGGCGAGTACTGAGCCACCTCTCGATTGATGTATTTGCGCGGCGGGCTCTCCATCATTGGAAATTTCGCAATAAGTTTGTGCGGGCGGCGCTAACTCGATGGTTTGGTCTCTGACGGGCGGAGATTGAGACACGTTTGCAAAAGGCGATGGTCGGTCGGGAGAGCTCTCTTGCGTCTGTCTTGTCTGCCTCGCTGGTATCGACCCCATTTTTGAGCGCCGTACTCGTCGCATATCGGGAGCATCTATACCATATGCGCATATTTCAGGGTGTCCTCTCTTCTGGCACGTCTGACACGGTTGCGTATGATCGCATCTGACTTTGCGCTGGCGGCATGGATAGCATGATTTCACCTGTGACAAGCGTCTACGTCGCAGGACTCGGTCAATCTCCAGCTTCTCTGTTGAGGATCTCTCGGAATTCCGAACTATATCGGATCCCTGCCTTGAAATATCCATTGAAGAGATTAATTGACAAAGTCGGACAGATGAGACGGGTTACAAGCTATCTAGAATCCCTCCGACAGTGTCGGCTATAAGTCTGTCAGAAAACCTAAACATGGGAACTAATAGGCCCACGGGTACCCGTGGCTGTAAAATTTCACGGGTACCCGTGTGGATTATGTAAGTCGAATTGAGCTTCAAAAAATGTTGTAGGTAAACTAAATTATAGGCCACACATAGCCTGGAAAGCTGCCGGGTAAAACACTACCTAGCTGAATATAGAGCCGCTTGTGCCTCACTATCCGCGGCAGCTGCTTCCTAAATCTCCCTCATTCCTCTTCTCTTAGAGAACGGGTTGCCTTCTATCTTAGCCACTACTATTGCTTCAACCCGATCCTCTTCTGCCCTGTCCCAATCTAAGTATGCCATCATCTCTTCCTTAGTCCAGTCTCTAAAGCCATTTTGCGTTCTATACTATTTGCCTATCTGCTTCCAATTAAGGCACCATGCCAGATCTGCTTTATTATACCGTTGGGGCAAACCTTTTACCCTATAATACTATTGGTTTGTTTTTATACTGCCCTGTGGCTATATATTATACCACGCCTCTCTTGCTTTAATATATCTTTGATAGATAGCTTGTAGGTCGTTATATCTAAGCTTTAGTGCTTCTAGCTGCTGCTGTACTGCTGATGCATTGACTATGATGCACTCTGTAACTTCCTTGGTTGACTGTAGTATAGCTGTCTGGCTTACTGATATGCACTCTACCAATTCCTCAGCCTTAAATATCTGGTCGATTTTTTCTATATCTGTAGCTTCTAATAATGCTTCAGCTCTAGCGGACTTACATGCCTCCTTTTGGCTAGAGACTGCCTCTGTGGCTATTGGCGCTGCTACTGCTACTATAGGCATGCTGGTTGTCTGTGTAGTTCCATCTATTGTGGGGTCTAGAGAGTCACAGAGTTCTGCATAGCGCAAGGGGCATGCCTTCGAAGTCATCTTATGACCCAGGTTGTGGCATCTGCTGCATGTAGGCTATACCTTTAGCCGGTCTAGTGATTCAACCAGCTCGAATCCACTTGGCTCCCGCCGAGTGCTGGATTTTGGCTGACTTAATTGGGCAGCCACTCGGTCAAAGTGTCGGCGAGGCTCGCGTAGAAGTTGGGGACTTCCACGACGGCAAAGATGCCACTGCGTGTAGAAATGTTCGAGGCCAAGGGGTTGATCTTGTTCCTCTAGCTCTTTAAGCTTGTAAGCGCAAGGCAGCCCATGAGATCGCGAGAATACACCAGTATAAGAGGGCATGTTGTTTTATAGAATCCGCTTTCGCTGCTCCTCGACTTTCTGTAATGCCTAATACAATATCCAACCTCGGACAATACTATATATTGACCCAGAAAGTTCAATTAGTATCCATAGATGTTACTTGGCCTGGTTTGATTGAAGTTCAGCTAGTTAATTGGCCAGCGCTTGCTTGATAGCCCTCCAAGCTTTAAAAAGATCTAACATGGATTTTTTAAGGTGGCTCTTTAGTAATGCGTGAATTCCTTCAACCCGCGAGGTAACCACACTACCAAAATGAGGATGTTGATCAACCCACGACTTGACTAGCTTCTCTTTATAAAGATCAAGCCATATTTCTTTAACATAGCTGACCTTACGAACATGCTCGGGCACATATCGTTGCTCGAGGTCTTTTAAGCGTTCGTTGAAGGTACTCTCATCAGTCGATCTTATAAGTGAATGCCAGCAGCTGTAAAACTGACTCCAGTCTTAAAGAGCCTCTTGACGTTCCCTTTCTCCTTGTAAATCTTTGGTAAAGCCTGGTTTGCAGTATTGAAGGACTGCTTTATTTACATGCCAGAGGCATAAAAGTGAGCTTGCGGTTAGGAAGCAGCGAGACACTGCATTCATGCAAGCGAGGCAACGATCAGTTAAGATGATAGACGGAAGCTTCGCACCACAGAGCTCATACATAGATCGAAGCCGCTCTAGTGCCCATACATAGTCCTCCTCACTCTCGCCGCTCAAGAATGCAAAGGCAATACAGAAAGATCGCTAACAAGCATCAACGCCAATAATATCAAGCAGTGGCATTCCGTATTTATTCGTCTTATAAGTACAATCCAGGAATAGAAGGTCTAGGTACGCCTTAAGATATACCAGTGATTCTAGATGGGCAAAAAGCACAGCAGTAAGTCGGCCGTTATTATCCAGCCGCATCCGATTCCAAAAGCCCTGGTCGTCTAGCTGGTTAGCAAAGGCTTATATGGTGCTCTGTCCCTCACAGAGCTCCCGCTTACTCTCTGCGATGCGATTATAAATATCTTGCTGCGTTGCAATTGTGCTTGAGTGCTGCCGCACATGTGTCCTTATGTCTTTTGGTGCTACTCCTGCATTTACGAGGTTACTAATAGCTGCCTTATCTATGGTAGATAGTGCACGATGAACGGGATGAGCAGACGGGTGCCAGCTTGGTTGGTGGTTATAAATAGCGAAGCGGCTATCGGGACAATGCTTTACAGCCCATTTGGTTTTATCATAGCTTTACTTGGCAAGCACGGAGAATTGGCAGCCAGTGCCTCGCGTACTGGTTTATCGCTTCCGGCTCTCTGAAGAATTCGGTGGCCGACAAGCACGGTCACAGGTGTACGTCACTAAAACCCTTCCAGAAATTTCTCTATGTGACCGTCCAGTCACAAAGGCATAGCCTCGTACTGCTGCCCAGGCATTAAGAGCCTTATAAGCCTCATCTCTACTTCCATATTCCCCTTCGGGAGGGAGGCAGTCAGCTGGGAATTGGTTTTCATCCTCTTAAGACTGCATTTCAACAGGTCACATTATATGCCTTGAGAATAGAAAGGGGGCGCTATTAGGGCACCTTAACACTAAATGGCTACTAAATTGCCCCTGGAACGAATTGACGGGCACTGCGACTTACATAATCCACACGGGTACCCGTGAAATTTTACAGCCACGGGTACCCGTGGGCCTATTAGCTCCCCCTAAACATTCCCGATTAGTCATCTAACCCAGAGTCAAGCTTCTGGCTCACATTGTGCAGGTAGGTGGCCTAGGAACTTGGAGAGAATGGTTGATTTTTAGAAGCTAATAAATGTACTAAATCTTGCGACTAAGCATATCTAGCGCTGCCACATTCGCAGGACGCTCGCTTGCCAGAAACGACTCAAAGCAGCCCCAAGATTCTCGTCACCAGCTCCATGTTAATGACGGTAGCGCCGTGGTAGAATAAGTAGAGGAGACTTGGCAAAGGATCTATCAAAGGCCAATGAAAAACAGTGGGTATACAAATGCGTCCTGATATGTTAGCGGAGGTTGGTAGGCTCTCTTTAAAAAATAAATCAATTATTACCGATTGTTGAAAGTGGTTAGGCAGTGGGGTGATTGAAGCAATAGTGCGCTCGGCATCGTGCCTCAGTGTCTGGGAATTTGAAAGTAAGAAATGTCGGATGTAGAGGATATAGTTACGTGTGATATACTGCAAATAATTTTTATACTGCTAATATTCCAGGAATGTGATTATGTGATGTAATATATTTCAGCCATTTGTGAAACCCAAGATGCACCTTCTGGAGGTGTAATAATATTGCAAGGGTGCTCATATTGCTCATATTGTATTGTTAAATACTAGTTACTACGCTGTTTATGCATCAATAAACGGTAAAATCGGGCAATATACCAATAAAAATCTCGGTAAACATCACACCGAAAGCGACACTCGTTCAGTAACATTTTGCACGCGCCAGGTGACGGTACAGTCAGCCTGGTCTGATAGCCGCAATTGACTAGTTGCTAGTTAGGATTGTGGGAGTTTTCCGGATCTTAACTAAACTCAAGGCCATGCAAAAAGTGAACAATGACTCCAGAATAGACGTAATCGCAGAGCACACGTTAAGCACCGCACAAATTATGCCATATTTCCTTCATAACTGGGGCTCGTTTTTATAGCTAATTTATCCAAGAAAATAGTTAACAGAAGACGTAAATTCTTCCTCGGTGATGAATAAACCAGAAACTTGATGAGCGAGGCTGCGCTTACAACGGGGTTGGCATTTCAGATCAAAGTTTGTCTGGTGTAACGTCCTTGCGTAAATCAAAAGTATGACAAAACATGCTTATCCCCTTGACCGATGTCTACGACTCTATGAGAAGCTGCACTGCGTTAACAAGATTGTTATTGAAACTGGCTACCATGTTGAGTTTCTCTCTATCAGATAAAGAGAAGCTGTGACTAGGTCGCTAATTAGTGGTGACCGGCACCTTGGTGTCTTTAATCTGGTGTTCTCTTCGTTGTCCTGCGCCCACTACAGGATAACTGCCTCGCCAATTCTCTGTGAAAGAGAGTCTTAGCATTTGACCTTGCTATAACCGGTGCTGCAGCCGTAATTAGCACCTTGTCCGCCTGTTGTGCTTTCGGCAGGAGCTAGCGCTCCGCCGTCAGCCTTGGCAGCATAACCGAAACGCCCCCCGCAGCCACCTCCAAAACCACAGCTCTGACATCCTTCGGACCACATCCAGCCCCATACAAGAGCGTTTTGTATCCAAACTTGACCAACACTGTTTCCAGGGACGTTGCATGTAACTAAAGACGGTTATAAGAGTCTGGAGAAGTATAAGTTGTCGAATATGGTTCGAATGACACTTACTTGAACCAGAATGAGACCAAGTCTGGGTTACAGTAATTTGAGCAGAAGCGGAGAGAATGTCCTTGATGATGTTCCAGCTTACACTATGTACTGTCAGATACTGTCCTTTAATTGTATAGTTTTATACGTACCCTGCATTCTCAGAGATAGAGAGAGCAAAGGACCAGCCAATATTATGACTACCACCGGCTTTGTCGTTACCTGTGTACAGACAACCTGAGGCCGGGTGCCAGTCACCCCACCAATGCTGAACCTGCTCGGCCCAATGCTTGGTATATCCAAAGCAAGGGCTGAGATGTGAAAATTAGCTGCGTTTTACTTTATAGCATTGCATCACGGTGTGCTTCTTGGGAGAGATCTTTTGCTTACTTAGCATATTGGCGCTTGTATAGCTGCGCCTTGACTTGGCTCATGTCAATCAATGTGCGGGTATCGTTGACATAAATGGTATGATTGGCACCATGATTATTGGTGAAGTAGTCGTACAGATTGTCCGAATGAACAACCCGCCCAGTGTCCATAGCACTAAGGATGCCTTCATGCACCTGGTCCTGGGAAATAGAAGTGATATTCTTGCCTCCGGTGGCCTTGACCAAGCGGCTCACATCCGGAGCGGAATGCAAAGTATTGTCCAAAGCAGTAGTGAGCTCAGCAAGAGCTAAAAAGAGTGATAGGAGCTTCATGATGTAGGTGAAACGGTGACTAGACTGGTTTACACTTTAGATGATCCTACAGATCCAGTTACCATCGAGGTGGAAGCACCGGTATATATAACAATGCATTTATTGTTAAGAGAATACTTGAAAATTGTTCTACTTTATGCGACGGATAAATTAACTAGGATTCAGCTCCCCCTGGGCTGGGAACGTGCCTTCTCTTTCTATTGGTCATCTGAGTAGGGGAAGAATCTCCATCAGCCGTTCAATTTCAGCAGAGGCTAGCTGAGGTCCTACCAGTTCTGTCAGATTTTAGGCTGCTTATTAGTTTAATATTGAGATGCTGGCCATGCTTGCGACTTTTTGAACAGGCAAGTTGTCCCTGAATCGATGCGGCATGTATTTTGCGGAGCCGACGATGCAGGCAGGTATGGCGGTGGGAATATGCCGTCGACCCGCAATCTACTGGGTAACCAAGTAACCAACTTGGTCCGTGACCCAAATGGCCCAACATGGTAACTTAAATCCTGGATTTGCTTGAGATTGTCGCGCGGTGACAGGCCGAGTAACGTGCTATGAGTTGTACTTGTCTGCTTCGCTTCATACTATACTAACTTGTGTGACAAAGAAAGATAGAAAAATCCATTTACAGCTGTATATTTACTAAATCACTTCGCCATTAGCAATGTTTCCGAGCAGGGGTGAACACAGACAGAGAGGCTTAAGGGAGACAGCAGACAGAAAAGCAGAATGAAAAACAACATACGGTACCCTGCTGGTTTCGGGGACTATCGGATTTTCAGAAGCGCGGCTATTATTTTTTGCTGAATCGATCCAGCGATGCTCCTGGCATCAACTAGCCGGACTGACCCGGTTCGACTTCTCGAAGCTCCATGGTCCCTGTGGCGGCGACGCAGTTTAGCTCCAATGGCCGCTACAACTCGACTAGTATGCAGGTTTGACCTGGGCGTAGATTAAGGTGTTTTCAAACCAGTACAAGGTTAAAACGCCATAGTCTTCATGTAGAAAGATTACGCTCTGATGACTTGATTTCGTCATTTTCGCGGGCTTTGATATGTAGCACAAGAATATGCACCTTTGTTCTAGCGATCGTTGGTGCGGCGATGGGCTGAGCCAACAGCGGCTGTGAAACCCTATGTGCTACCTGAAGTTTGGTCCAACAGCTTGGTGAGGCCAATCAAATGCTGGTCGCGGTCTTTTCCGTTCTGAGATGTACTTTGCCATTGCTCGTCTAACGGGCGGGTCGTGTCTGTGGATTAGAGACACTGGCTATTTAACTAGTAAATTGGCTCAGAGGTACGGGAATTTAGGCATATTTTCGAGTCAGTTTGTCAGATTCATTCCCAGATTCGGGTGATGGCCCATTCTGACGGATGCCAAGTAACCTGAGACACGGCAGGGCTGAGCTGAGGCCTGAACTTTAGTTGATGAATGTTGATAAACGCCTAATGCGACACACTCAATTATTCCCAATCTTGATAGTTTTCCTGCCACTGGTGCCGCCGCTCTGCTGCTGCATAAAGAATTTTTGTTTGGACCAGCATTTGCTACCAAGATTCACCGAACATTTCTATCCCCTATTCGAAGAGTCTGGGCAGAAACTCAATCAACTCAGGCTTAAAGGAGCCACAGTCATACATCCCCGCTGACGTACTTACGGGGTTTGGTGAGACCAGTGCGTGCTGCGTAGCTGAGGGTCTTACATGTTGTGTTCATTAGCTGGCACAGTTACATGTGTACCCTAGCCTGTTGCAATTTGCTTGCTCCGTCTCAAGTTTGAGGGGTAAGCTAGTCTCTCGGTAGTAAATAACATATTCTAGTAAAATATAAACTTGAAGCTACAGGCTAGACGCAGCTGTAAGGAGATAGCTTCTCTAGAACTGAATTTGGACTACGTCTGGAAGGAGAACGGCGGCGCCATTGTTCCCGAGCTAGAGACGCTCGGGGAAGTCGGATGCCGCCCACATTCCGCCAGCAGGACATAAATATGCGCCTCGAAGAAACTGCGAATAAAATGGTGGTACAAATCGGAACTAGATCAGATTCTAGTACAGCATTCGGCAGTTATCCCGCGGAGCGATGCCGGAGTTTTATACATGGCTAACCACCCACGAGTCATGAAGAGCAACCTTGTGGGGATATCTAGCTGGTCCTGGCACGTCGGGGCAATTTTACATCAGCCAAAACTGATCGGGCGTCAGCCAGAACATTGCTTGATTCCACTCTGTCCATGTACTAATTAAACATGGTGGAGGACCAACCGGGAGTGCAACCCGGCTGCTTCCAACCTTCACTGTCTCAATTGAGGGAAAGAGAGAGCTCTGACTGACTGATACCCTTACACAAGAATTCAACTGCCTCTAAGCGGTGAGTGAAAAGCGGATTAGGTAGTTATGAAATGTTTTTTCTGCTGTATCATCTGTACTATTCCCCTTATACCTTCCGTTGCTGAACGTGCCACATTACATCGATGTGGCTCACGCAATGAACAAACCCTTATGCAGGGCGCCCATCACTAGGTCTCCTTTGCCGCCTCAGCTTCTTTATAGTAATGCGTTTATAACATCCATCTAAGCACAACCCCCTCCCTAGTAATGGACCAAGACACAAGACATTTAATTAATAGGATTATAGCGGGTGGTATTAATCAAGTAAAGAAGATATTCTGATAGAAATTGGAATTGGAATTGGAATTAACGAACTATACCTTTTAAATATTTCTCAGCACGTAGCTTCGTCACCGACTACTAGAGAGAGCCAACGTCTGACTACACGTGTGATTTTGTATAACCGCCGATATTCCATTCATCTTCTAGTACCATGCCACGTTGACCGCCTCTGGATCCATCCTTTGCTCCGTCAAAGTGTAGTCCATCCTTCCAGCCCCATAATGCTTTAAGATCCATTTCCAGCTTCCCATCAATTGCATCAACGATTTTGTCACCAATAACAGGATAAACCTTAAAGCCATGACCACTATCGCCTGTCGCGATAAATAGGTTCCTAATATTGGGGTGGTAGTCGATCAAGAAGTCACCAGTCGGTCTGCTGCATCGTTAGAATATAGTAGTCACTTAAAGGGTAACGCCGACAAACATACGTGTCGCAGTACCAACAGAGCTTAGTCTTGGTGAAATTTCGATTCTTCCATGCAGGGAACAACTCCGCTAAGAAATCTCTGCAGGCTTCCTCGCCCTCGGGTGGGATTGACAGGCCCGTTGTTGGAGTGCTGATGATTACTGGCTCCATTATCCCAGACCCTGATGCCTGCAAGACACGAGTAGGGTTTTGATAACCAAACCCGTGACGTCCTATCTTCAACATGCCGTTGCACGGAGGAGTAAGAAACATGCCCTGGCTGGCGTTGAAATATATGGGACACTGGTTTAGTGCTGCTTGCTCAGCATTTGTGATGGATAAGTATGATAATACCTGGCCTGTCGCCATCGCCTGCCCTCGTAAATCCACAAGCGATGGCGTCCACGCCCCAGCAGCAACGATGACAAGATCAGAGACAACCTGAGAACCATCTTCTAGTACAACGCCTCTGCACGATTCTGCATATGGCGCTTGAGCCTGCGTATAGAGCAGATGGCGCACCTTCGAGTTTGGCCGCATCTTGAATCGTCCCTGGCTTTGGTCTCGAAGCTGCCTATACACGTATTGCATACAAGCATCGGCATTGACCCAGCCACAGTTGTCATTGACATAGCCAAAATCGCCACTAACCCCCGGCAGACTTGTTTCTCGCAGGATTGCACTTTTATCGGCCAGCACTCTCAGCTGGCTACCATGGAAACCGTATTCCCCGGAATCTGCCAGCTCTTTGACATTTGCGAAGCTTTCCTCGAGGAAACCATCAACGTGCGACTCCGTTCCGGTCTGGGCCGTAAATACTAATCTTGCATCATGGTACCGGCCCTGCCCTCCCCAACCGTTATTGCTTAAATCCCTCCAAAGCTTCTGAGCGTCTGAGACGAGGGTCGTGTAGGTTTTCAGAGCATAATCCGCTCGGAGAATGCGACTGGTGTCGGATGACGCCGCAGAAATGTTGGGCAGAGTCCGAGCAGCATCAAGTATTGTGATTGTGGAACTTTCATAGCCAGGCCGTTTTAGAAATGAAAGTGCAGTAGCAGTGCCAAAGACGCCGCCACCAACAATCAGAATCTCACGAGATTTTGACGAAATGCACTCCATGGTAGAGCTAGAGAGGTGGTGAACAGTTTCAATCGTTGGCCTGTAGGTCAAGCAATAGACTACAGCTGCTGCAGTAATAGAACTTTGCCAAGCTACTTGAACGCCTTCTCTTTTCTTGTTTTGCGTTTGCCTAATGAGCCAGCTAACTATGCTAGAATATAAGAACGCAATGGATATCTTAAGTACAAACACAAACATATAATCGGCGGCGTACATACATATATACATCTGCAGCTAGCAAAGAGATTAACTAGGGTGGCTGGTTGCGCCGCAGGGCGCGAACGGTAGTTCCATCGTCAAGTTTCTAAGCCTGGTAATTGGAGTGTTCGGAGTAGTGCTGCGTCGGCCAATAGAACATTGACTGTGGAGAGAGTGGCTGCTCCATCTATAACACCTGTGTCGGGGCGGCGAGGCCGAGACCCTCGATGGGTCAACTTCAAGGAACGCCGTGGCCTATCATCTGCCGAAAAGCTGTAGAACTGATGATGAAGTTGCTGTTCTATCAAGGAGCCGGGCGGGACCGGTACTCGGGCCTCTGTGCCGAATGCATCATCGAAATTGAAGAGCTGGGGTGCACATTTTGAGTCGAGCACTACTACCTCGAACGATGATCTGTATGTGCCTGCACACCTACGCATTCGGAAAGTACACGCTAACTTGCACGAGCAACGGGGTCATATCATTATGCAGTATAGATATGTGCATTTTACTGATAATCAGGAGATTTAGACTGCATCTATCGACCTATGGATGAAGAACCGGGTTTGTTAGCGTTGTTGCCCTTTCATCCATGTCTAAACCACGAGATACTGTACAATCTGTTTGTTTGTGACTTTGAACTTTGAATAAACTGTTTATAATATTAAATAATATTTTTTCCCAGGTCTTCCAATGAAAGGGTTATCCTACAACAGGCATTGAATGCACTGCGAAAGTGACTCATCCTCTAATTCTTGGTATATCTTGAACGGATCATGAACTCGTCTACCAAGAGCCTCCTCAAATGATGCCTGATTTGACGCCGGTCCATCAATATTCTCCACAGCGCCATTTAGGTTTGATTTGAAGATACCAGCGGCACTGGCCGGCAGAAAGTCCTCATAAGTGATCGGCGCATAGGTAAGAATGCCGGATGCGACCAACAGGTCCGCATTGAAGGGGCAATTTTTTGCTTTAGCCGGACATTTGAGAGAGTACCTGAAGTACGCAATCTTTTCTTGACGGATAATCTCCAGATCTTGGGGAAAGAGTGCAAATGCCTCCCTGAGAATACTCTCATGAGGAAGCTCTGGTTTCTCAGCCAAGAGATGTTGGGCTGTTGTCATCATCTGGTCATATAACAATCGGCCCTTTGGAGTAAGTGCCATTCCACGCTGCTCAATTTCACCAAACCTGGCTCGGTGCCTTCCCGCTGTTTCAGCACCGCCCGGGAAAGTAATTACTTCCTCTAGGGCAAGGAAGCTTGTTTGTCGCAGAAGAATATCATGCTGGAGAGAAGGTGGACCCTCGATTATATCTTTTGCTTCAAGACCGAATTCTTTCATGTCAGCGTGCGCAGTGTCAATATCAACCACTCGGGGTGTAAGATGGTTGATATGTGGCCCCTTAAAACACACAATATCTGCAATCAGGGGATGAACAGCCTCAAGGGATTTGTATGTGGCCATTTCAACGTGCGCAGTCTCGTGCCAACGGAACGTATGCAACGACTCTTGAATGAATTCTTGGACACTCTCCAGGGTGAATGGATGACCGGCCTCAAACCGCTCAAGTAACTCGATACAGCGCGGCGTAAATATTCTTCGAGTTTGCAGTATATCAGCTGCTTGCTGGCGCAGCGTTTTATCCAAAATCAAGTCCAGCCGCAGCAGCGACGCAAAGACTCGGAATGGGTTGCGCTGCAGAGCTTCTGAATGAATCGGCCGAAACCCCGTTGCATGCACTGGAAGTCCAGCTACAGCCAGGTCATAGTAGTCAACAGGTTCCATTCCCATGACGTTAAATAACCGGCGCATCATTGCCAGCTCCTTTGGCAATCCAAGGCGAATAGCCCCATGCCGTTCACACTCCACTCGCGGCTGCATCTCTTTAGCTGAATTATGGTTGATATTTGCAACGAGACTGAGAAGAGTTCCGTATTGGGGTACTTCTCTTTGGTACATCTCGGAGAGGGATGAAGCAAACATTGCCCGCACATCATCCAAGGATAGCATCTTGTATTGTGTTTTTTTAGTAGATTATTGTGCATTTACCACAAGACTAACGGATATTTAGCAGGAATCCGATTTGGTGCGATCACGACAAGTCTTCTTCGGCGTTTTCCCTTGTATGCGCTGGTTTTATAGCCCGATACTACGTATAATAGACTGCACACAACCCGAGGGAAGAATCGTACATGGATTATCACTGTATTACTTCTGATGCCTGCAAAGTCACGGTATGTACATTGAAATGCCGAAGTCGCCCACTCTGTGCAAGGACCCGCAAAGTCACTTTTATTGGCTGCGTGGAAAGAATTCGAACGAATCAATCAACGACTTGCAACGAGTTTATCCCAGCAGTGAAGTATAGACCTTGCGTCATTCGGCTCTGGAGGTACACTGGTCCTTGCGCTCATCTAAGTCCGGTTAGCCGCGGGTTACATTTTGCATGCTTCGGCACGCCGATGAACTACCACTGGCCGGCCTAACTGCCGTTCGCCGAGGACGCTAACCTGGCGTTATAGCGTCCTACTCCCTGTACAAGTACTATCTGGGACTGCCTGTAGTGAAGCCTTCCAAGTTCCGTATTGGCTCTTGCGGAAGCAAATGATTGTAACGAATCAGACGACCATCCACTGCGCAGCTGTATCAAGTGTCTATTCTCTACTAGCTTGTTGCTCGCCTCCCCCTTGTCGAGAACTACACCCTTGGCATGGTCGACGGCGCTGGTTGCGTACGTGTCGTGGGATAGTTTTGTAATTGGTTGGCCAGAAATTACCCGAAATGGCCAATAACATTGAATTTTAATATTTGAGGGACCGATGTTTCCACTTCCTATAACATATTAAATGATACCCTACAAGTCGAGAAAAATACAAAGATGAGAGCAATCAACCCTACACGAATAACTACTAAAACAACTTCATTTTTCTCAAGTTCAAAATAATAAATCCGAAAACGTGGTCCAACATGGCTGATAAACTCGAGATCATCGTCACCGACAAGGCCGTTATGCGTAAGTCAGATCACAAGTTCAGAGCCTCACAAGCTTTATGTTAAATATAGCTATTGGTCCATACGTCTGGCAACTTAAGTGATCATTAGTCATAAACTAACCGTCTCTGTAGTCTCAGGCAGTCAAAGCAAGTGGATTTGTCCGGCTGTCCCGGGCACAATCACTGACCAGACGCACAAGATGTGCCAAAACGCGAGGATTGTCCTGAAGGCTTCTGGCTCCAGTCTAGATGAGGTTGTCAAAACCACGGTATGGCACTCAGCAGTGCTCTTTCGGATAGAGATAATGCCTTCGTTACTAGATCTACTGGACGACTTGCAGCCGGGCAATCTATATTAGCGAACGTGGTCTGACGTGATTGTCGGTAGCGTTGTTGGCACCCGCCAGACCGAAAGCCAGATGACGCTACCAGTGGCGGATTTATGACATAATTAAAACCATATACTTTTATTCAACTCTACTTTGTTCAAAGACCTTGGAGATCTATAGCGGATGCTAGATATATTCAGCGTATTGCCTGTACTGCTGACTATTTTTGGTTGTGTGGCCAAGTGGTTACGAAGGGGCGAAGCGCTACTGTGTAGTCACACTGTTCTACCTGGTGGCATACTTATCCATCACGAGCCTGGAGGGAAATCAATCGAGATTAAGTTTATTTACTGAGCTGAGCAGCTTTAAATTTGGTATATATTCACGGGGGTGTGACCCCCCCCCCAATAATGACTATCTGTGAACCGTATAACAGTCAAACCCATACATACTTCCTAAGTAGCTAAAGCCAGAGGGCCTGGCCGTACCAATTACGCTATACCACCCCCCGTGGAGAGGTGTCATGGGAAAAGGCTGATCGCTAGGATGAACCGGATTGATCCCACTGCTATTTGCTGCCTCTAATATTAAAGCGATCGGGGCAGTGTGTCCATCGACGACGCTACTTTTCTGGCAAGACCATTGTGCAAAACTGCCGCAAGCCGTGTGCGCTGGTTCAATCGTAGATTGTATAAGCAAGCCAGCCAAGCCCTCCTCGGCGGGACGACAAGAGCGCCGAGAGGGAATCAGCGATGTCGGCACGCAGGTCGAGTTCTTCAACAGGTGGTAAGCCGGGGTGGTACTACGTCCAGTTTGCTTTTTGGATCTGCAACTACTAGGCATTGAGAGCTACTGAATAAAGGTTCAGTCCATGGGCTGACTACCCGGATACGATAGCTTTGGCATGATGAGAAATGCAAAATGCAATTAACTAGAGTTATAGCGATCCATGCTAGTACGCATCCTAGAACAGCTGAGGTTGCCGAGTATCTCATATACCACCTCCAGACCAATATAGCGCATCCAATTCAGGGTCATCTGGCAGCATCTCCATATACCCAACGTCAACGTCGTCCTCCAAAAACGCCCCAATAGTGGGGTCGCAAAATATCATACTGGAACTTACACAGCGCGTCTGCTCGGATATCACTTCAGTCTGCGGCACATCATCTAGTCCTCCATTGGGGACCGCTGCAGACTCGACAGGTTGAATTGCTTTCGGAGCTTGAAATTTATTGATGTCTTGTTTCATTGCGTCCAAATGAAGACAGAATTCCATGGCACTGAAGCTGCCAGAGTCTTTCAGCTTGTGCATCAGGCCCTTCGCGAACTCAAACTCATGCATATCTTGCATGCTATCTGCACCTTTGAGAAGACCCGATATACCTAGAACCGTAGCTGCAGCAAAGAGATATCGGGTATTAGCATAATCGAAAGTCTTATAAGATCCATCAATCCAAGACTCAGTGACGATTGAGTAGGAGCTTCGCGCACTGCGAATACATGCTTCTGCTAGCGACTGGAGGTTCAATACTCGGCTAGAGCTGTCAGTCGCCGAATGTTCTGCACAATTTGTAGACAGGCGTAAAATATGAAGCAGGATTGGACGGGTCGTGATAATCATACACTGAAATAGGTTAGCACCGGTTTTTGCAAGTGTTAAAGGGAGTCGTCACCTGATTGAAGAACAAGTGTAAGGCCTTGGCTGGTTCTGGGCTCTGCGCTGAAGTCCGAGACCCAAAGTTGAGATGCGTCGGCAGGGTGTCAAGCCAGCCCTTTAATTCTCGTAGAGAATGCTGGACACGCTGAAGAAAAGGCTCTTTCCGACGCTTTCTGCCATAAAGGGACGAAATGGAGGATCTCGCCAACCGACTCAATTGAACATGTGCCACCAGACACTCGGTGTTCCCAAAATCGAGGTTTTCCGGGCCTTGTACGCAAATTTCAGACGGAAGATCCACGGCTATTTCGTCATCAGCCGGCATTGACGCCGTCTGGCTGCTAATGGCTGCGCAGTTCAGATCCAATATGTATGACGTCCACCAGATTCTGCAAAGGTGCTCCCTGACCAGACTATCTCCTACCTGCGCAGGGGGCAGGTTATACTGCAAACCCATAACCACGGCATGGCGGGTGGCAGAACTTGCGAGAAAGTAGGCAGAATGACGCCTATTAATGCAGAGCGAATACAGGCACTAGCCATGGTTAGGTACATGCTGGGCTGTGAGGTGGCGGTGGGATACGTACCAAGAGTAGAGCAACTTCAATGCTTTCCACAGAAGGTCTCTCGAGGAAACGGCCACAGACCCTGTTTGCGTGGCTGAAGTATGGTAGCCCAGGAACATTTGTACTTGAGTTAGCCATGCGACTAGAATACAACTCTCCGAGTGCGAATAGAGCGAGTATCTTGCACTCGGAGAAGATGTCCGTCGATTCGGGCTTTCCAAGATATTTCTCTAGCATTACCCAGGTTGTGCTCTTGCGGACAATGTGATAAGAGTCACTAATGTTCGCCAGCGCAGTCCGTACTAAAAAACGGGCATGGACAGGCCCAGGGCGGCCGCAGTCAGAGGCGTCGAAATTTGTTATCTGCTCGATTCCAGGATAACTGGTTCGAGGAATGTGATTCAGAGCGGTGTTTGAAATGACCTGGCGGAGGCGGGTGGTAAAGGCAGCGTCGGCAACCTCTCCGATGAGGATTGGGATGTTGAACGAGTCTATTGGCATGAACCATGGGTTGTCCTCCAGCATCGGGTTACCAGCCGGTTCATCAGGGGAAGCACCAGACAATGCACTCTGCAGGTCAGCTGAAGCCCCCACGTCCGCTTGATTCTCAAGAGGAACTTGAATTTGGGCTCGAAGCTTCTCATTCTCGCGCAACAATCCCTCCACATAACTTCAAGAAGCCTTAGCATACCGCTGGACTCTTGCATGTATGGCAGTACATACCTTTGGTTAATTTTAATTTGTCGGTCACGCTTGGGGTAGATGCATTCTGCTTCGCAGCTTGCTTGCACGCAAGACTGGCAGGGCTGGCCTCCGGGGCACCTTACTTTTCTCGCGTGACATCGTCGACAACTACGGAGATTAGCCTCGACCACCTCCTAGAGCGCAAGGTTTGCTACTACCTACGCTACAGATTTTGCCTTGATGGATGCAATTAAAGCATCACTCTGGCGTTTACGCAAGGCGCCTGAGTCGAGCATTTTTTTTTAATGAGGGGGTGTATAGGATGTTACTTTTGTGAGCAAAAGCAGCCGATATTTAAATTGGAGTACCGCCGGAAGGGGACGCTATTTCAATGTAGACTATTAGTCATCCTGCGGCAGCTCAAGAAGATGCAAAAGCTACTGGTCTGTACGAAGACCGAGAACTAGGAAACGGATGTTACAGTAACCAAACATGGCGTGTACGTTCAGTCACCCGCCGAATCGTGTGTGTGGCTGGCACTGACCTTTATTGGGGCAAACTAGCGTGTTGTTAGACCACCTTGACATTCAATTCTTAACCCGAGTTACTTAAAAATAGCAGATTCACGTGTTGATCGACGGATGAGAGCGCCACGACTGAATGGATGCAGTTGAGGGTGATTTGATGCAAAGTGCCCGGTCAAAATAACAACCAAAACTTGGTGAGGCTAAGAGATCAACATCATGGGCCTCTAACGTCCGATTTTAGCATTGCTCCTCTCATGCAGTCTGTTGCTAGCTCATCTTGGGCATGACCCGACCGCTGAGTTACTTGCAAGTATACTTATAATGGCTTTCTAGGGAATTATCAACATGTTTCTTCTCTCTCTATTACGAAGATCCATTTCTAGCTCCCAATCACAGGTTCGACATAGGCAGATGGGCTGTCGCCTCAATTTCCACGTCGCTGTCAAAGGGCAGTTGTTTCACTGCGACGCAAGTCCTAACCTGCGGGAGTTAGCAGTTGACTTTTATAATTGTACGATGTGACAAACCGGCATAACTCCCGCTTTAACCTCTCTCAGGTACCCCGCGTTCATAGCCTCGAAGTCCTTCATATCAGTAATGAAGATATTCACTTTCACCTAATCGAAATGGAGGTAAGCAGCCGTCTCGCTAGAAGTCTTTTCTCGTCCCGCCTACCAAGTTCCCCATTGAGGTACCTGCAGCCTCCAAGATGTTGGAAATATTGCTCAAAGCTTGGATCTATAAACGTTAGATGATGCGGGAAACGCTACTAGAGAGTAACCCATACTGTGCGGTCAGTGATTGTACCCCCGATTAGGCTCCCAGTAGTCGGGTCGATTCCCAAGCTGCCAGAAACGTAGACCATGTTGCCTATAACAACGCCTTGGGATAAGAAAGACTTTGGTGCCGGCGCGCCCGTGGTCCGTACCTCCTTCTTGACCAGAACGGTCATAATAGGTGGTGTCAGAAATGTTGAGCGAATGTCAAAAGTTGATAGAACAGAGCGGTGCTGCTGGTTTGTCTCGAACGTTCGGTTATAAGCAATTATGACAGTGAATGTACGAAGAGAGCGCTCTTCTCAGTGGCTATGCAGGGTGTAATCAATCTTTGTAAACTATCTAGGGATAGAGGAAATTTCCACTCTATATACTAAACAAGACCAAAATAAAAAAAGCCATACGAATTTCTGTGATTTCCATACCCTCGTATCTGTGGCAGGCATCCGTCGGTCAACGCGTTGACGGACGGCGGCCAACAGTTGAGAGATCCGAGGCTTAGTCAGTCACCTAAGCTGGCTGCCATAAATAACAGTTACCTCAGTTTTACCTTTAAATCAAAGGTACATGCCTCGCTCAGACCTGTATTTCATGGAGGCAGAACGATGCGGGAGCCCAAAAAGGCTCCGACGTCGGCCACTCTGGCCACCCCCCCGGCTGTCATTTCGGAGTGACGCAAGGGCGCCGAGATAAACGTGGGACCCGCATCTGGGGGACGACGAGTGCCAGGAAGGTGAGCCGGGGAACTGAGCTGAGCTCCGACGGAGATGTTGCAGACAGCCGGTGCAGTCCACCAACCGATATTCAGATCCATAGCCCAGTTCGTGTGCCGAGACAATTTAGACACACGAGGGATGAGCCAATCAGCGGCTGGTAGTAACAACTTGCTCATTTGAGGCAAGCGAGGAAGCAAGAGTTGGAATGGATATATGAATTAAGTTACTTGGTTATTAACTACTGGTACCCAGCAAGCACTAAGGCTCTCAAGCGCTATTGAAGAAACCCCTTGTTAGCGGCTTCTTCAATAGCCCTGTACCATATGGCAGCCATTTTCTTATAGCCCAGGTCATCTGGGTGGATACCGTCATGGCCGAGATCTTCAACGGAAGGCCCTTCTGGCCTATACATGTCTGCGAGGATAATTCGCCTTTGCTCAGTCACTCGTTTCTCAACCAGTTTTTGAAGTGATTGGTTGGCGGAAATAATGCGAGCGTCGATCTCGGGGTCTCGGTTGACAACCAGCGTAGAAAGAACAACAGTCGAGCCTGGAGACGCCATCCAGAGATTCTCCAGTAAATCACTGACCCGGTCTCCGAAATAATTCATGCGAAAATCTTGAAGGCAGTCGTTGGAACCAGCGTTGACTGTAAACAGGTTTGGCAGTAAATTGCCAACAGATTTCCTTGCCTTTGTGTTAATCTCGTCAACTCGGAAACCACGCCAGCCTTCATGACTATTATTCTCCATGGTGCCAGTGTTGCGCGAGCCAACCATTTCAACAGTGTAGTTATTTTTTGTGAGGAGCCTCATGAGCTCTTCACGATACCCGCTGCCGTTAGACGAGCCAACCCCTTGTGTGATGGAACCCCCGACAGGCATCAAGCGCAAATGATGTGAAATCCCTCCGATTTGACCTTGGAAGCACATATCAGCAAAGGCCTTATTCTTGAAGCTCGGTAGTGGCAACGAGGCTGTTCCCAAAACTCCACAAGGCTCATAACTTGCAAAGCGCCGCCAAGGGTTCGCGTTTACCTTTGTTGCTTAGCAATGTGTCTGTGGTTTGCGGTGGGCTAGCAGCTGCAAATAGATGCTTAGAGCAACGCGTCAAAAGGGGGGAGGAACGTAACATGTTCGCTCACTTCCGAGTGAGTGCTCGCAAATTAGCGTTGTGTGGCCTTGTGGCAAGATGTGAACGGGAAGGTTTGTCACTTTCACAACATGTGTAGTAACTACGCTTTGTGGCCCAGCTTAGCAAAGGAAAGGAATATATTGTACGATTGCTTGGGTCAGTGAAAGTCAGCGCGGCAATCCACTGCCAGGCGTGGCTTGAAGGTGGGCGGGGGCTGGTTTTCAACAGTCGGGCTTATTATTATGGCGCCGAAGTACTGGAATACATCTATGCCTGTGCTGTGCTGCAACCGTACGTTTTGCAAATTTGTACGAAGCTTCAGCAAACCAGGCAGGGTGCAGGGGGCGTTCAAACACAGACATACACTCGCCTTTGTTACACTCCCATATACACAGAACACGGAATATTGTGCTATTTTGCTCCCGGTGAACAGCCGCACGCTCGCTCTCAAGCTTACTCACACACATTGCGTACCGATTAGTGGACAAGAATATGATGGCATTTGTAAACATTCTATAGTAGAAACATGATTCATCCAAGTTCCTGTATTGCAAGTAGCATCTAATTGTTGAGGAAATCCATTTGTGCGCTAAACACTTGCTCTGCAGTCAGCCCTACAAGCTCTTCGTAAATGATAGGATCAGTAGCCCCCTCCAATCCAAAGAGGACTGCTTGACTGGTCTTGTCCAAGCCCAAATTTTCACGCAACGTTGGATTTTTCGCAGCTTGTAGCATAACACCCATTGTAGCTGCTGAGCTCTCGCCGCAAACCACTGGAACATCACCATCTCCTGCTGCCAAGGCCTTCATTCCTTCGACTGCCACTGCGTCCGGGACAGTGACAAAGTCGCTAGCTAACCAGGAGAGAATCTTCCAAGCTGCTGGTGACGGGCCACGGCATGCCAGTCCGGCCATCAGCGTGCGCAAACTTCCCTCTGACAAGCACATCTCGCCGTTTTTCGCACTTTGGTACAAGCAATCAGCCTCGGTGGGTTGCACGACAACAAATCGGGGGACGGTCACGGTCTTGCCTCTTTGCGGTTCTTTCATCTCCATGAAACGGGTGTAAAAGCCCAAGAATAACGCCGCAGCAATACTACCGACGCCGCCGCACACAAAGACGTGAGTAATACCCTCCAAGTTTGGAACCATTTGAAGCGTTTCCTCCACAACAACCATGTAGGCATTCATCACGTTTTGCGGTATGCCGCTGTCAAAGTCGCTCCAGGAGGTGCTGCTGACAAAATGCCATCCATTCATCCGTGCATCCTCTTTAGCCCTCTCTACAGATGCGTCGTATTCACCATCTATACGAATAACAATGGCGCCCAAGTCCTTCATCATATCGGCTCGCCCGTCGCTAACATGGTTATGGATGTAGTCGACGCAACGGCAGCCAAAGATTTTAGCACCATAGGCCAAGCCCCGGCCTTGGTTTCCATCCGTGGCAACGCAAACAGTCACTCTCGAGGTGATTTCTTTATGTCGGCCAGACCGCAGCTGAGCAGAGGTGGGTCTGATACCTATGCAGGAGAATACTTGGTCTGCCAGGAGCTTATAAACTGCGTATGGAGCCCCTAATGCCTTGAAGGAGGCAAGAGCTGTACCAAAACGTTTGCTTTCATCTTTGAAGAACAGCTGGCTAATGTCCATATGTTTTGCCTGACATGGCAGCCGGTGCAACGGTTGTTGGGCGTACTCTGGCCATGTTTTGATTTCTTCGACTGCGTCAACCCATCTCGACAGATTCTCGACACAAACAGCTGCAGTGCGTTCGGCCGTCTTATCCAGACGCCCCTTGTTGTGAAAGTGAGAGTATTCAGTCGTGGCGTGCATCTCGATGAACAATCTTCGTAATATTGATAAAACTGGAAGTGATTGGGAAAGGAGATTTCTTCGTGGTTGGGTTTAAATGGCCAATTTAAGTACTTGGGACTGACTATTGTCCAGTTTGCAGTCACTTCAGAGGTATCGGGGAAATGTTTGAGGTTCCGAAGCCCACCCGGCCAATGTACCTGACTCTGGTTGGCCACACTCCATGATGAGCGAATAGGCGACGATGTGGAGCCATCTATGCCTGGAATGATGAAATCTTGCCGTTGTGAAAGGAAGCATCAAGAGTTGGCAGTGTAGTACTGTATAGCCACATGGGTGAGTTATATCTACCATCAGACAGAATCATGTGTTACTGTGTATATGCTCTGACATATCCTCAGTCTATATATGACGTATAGAAATGTAAACTGTGCGAATTTGAGCAATGGGAGACCATAGATCGGCCGCTATTTATGACTGTGGATGTAGAAAGACGTTGTAGAGGTGTTTTTACCGGGTAGTTTTACCCAGACACAGGTCAAGGTAATTAACTGAGGCTCATAGTCTCAACAGTGGAGAATGCTCTGAATATACAACCGGTGCAAACTCTTCCTATAATAGTCACACTGGTTGGACCAGTCGTAGCTATGCAGTCTGCGGCGCCATGTTGATGTGGATGGTCTTTGCTTGTAGATAACCTCTCAAACCCTCGCTACCTCCTTCGCGCCCAAGTCCACTTTCCTTCCAGCCCCCAAAAGGCGTCGATTTATTCGGCACGAACCCAGTGTTAATTCCAATAGTCCCGGCCTCAACCCGTCCGGCAATCCGAAGCGCTCGAGCAATATCTGCAGTATATATGGTCGCTATGATTGTGTCAGCCGGGTTCATTCCACATATACAGAAGTACCCACATCCCAAGCCAAACTTTGAGTCGTTGGCCAATTCAATTGCCTCCTCCTCCTCTTTAAATGTCCGCACGCAGAGGACCGGCCCGAAAATCTCCTCTTTATATACTCGGCTGTGAAGACCAGGGTTCAGAAGAATCGCAGGTTCCAGAAACGTTCCTCTGTTCCCTATCCTTTCGCCTCCGGTTAGTACCTTGATCCCCTCTGCTTTACTGTCATCGACAAATTTCTTAACATATTCGAAGTGTTTCCTGTCTGCCAATGGACCGAAAGCTGTTTCTTCCGACGAGGGATCACCGATCTTAGTGGTAGCCTCTGCAAATGCATCTTGAAGAGCGCGAATGAATTCTGGAGCAATTCTCTCCTGTACCAGTACGCGTGATGCCGCAACACAGACTTGTGCCGAGTTGCGAAGGAAGGTTGTGCAACTATGGTACACAGCGTTGGCAATATTTGCATCACTAAAGATGATGGCGGGGGATTTGCCGCCTAGTTCAAGCGTTACGCGTTTTAAATTGGACTTTGTTGCGGCAAGTTGCACCTGTCGCCCTGTAAAAACGGAACCCGTAAAGGCAATCTTGGCTATATCCATGTGGCTGGCAAGCCGGGCACCAACTTGGCCGGCTCCGGAGATGATGTTGATGACGCCAGGAGGGAAACCAGACTCCGCTATGAGTTCGCCATATTGACAAAGGCCAATAGGTGTCTTCTCGCTTGACTTAAGAACAAAGGTGTTGCCAGCTGCCACTGCTGGAGCTGCCTTCCACGAAGTCTGTAAATGAGAGCCGTTCCAAGCGCAAATACCAGCGCAAACTCCAAGAGGCTCATATTGGATAATCTTGTATACATTGTCAGAGTCTGGCGGGAGTGACTGTCCTTCAATCTGGGTTGCCGCCCCCGCATAGTATCGCCAAATGCTGATAGCTATTCGCAGGTTTGCACGTGCGATACTGATGGGTTGCCCCATTGCGCTACCTTCCAATGTAGCAAGCTTATCAATATTAGCTTCGAGATGGTCTGCAAACCTGTTCATTGTTGCCGCACGCGCAAGAGAAGGTGTCAATTTCCAGCCTGGAAAGGCATCCAACGCCGCCTGCACTGCAGCATCAACATCTGCCTCGCTCGCGACCTGGATTCTGTCATTGACTAGAGAATCATCATTCGGGCTATAAATGGCCAAGGTCTCGCCAGTAGAAGACGGAACATACTTTAAATGTTCTTGAATGAGCAGATGGTCTTACCAGGTGACAAGAGATTGGGGATAATCCATACCTTGCCGTTAATGAAGAGGTTTACGTGATAAGTCATTATGAAGCTTTGCCATTCAGTTCTTGTCGAATGTATCTAGTTGAAGCTTGCGTTGAAGTTTAAGAAGGAAGGGTTACCATCTTTAAGCTTGCTGTCATCACTCACTTAAGGCCGAACCTCTGCCGTTACGGCATTTATGGCAGACAAGCTATGCGGCCGTTCGAGCCACGCCATAGGTATGGTGCCAGTAATAGATCGGTTTTCGGGGATAACTTGTGCGTTGCGCAGAATATTCGAGGTATATTCAGCGACGGTGGCTTTGCCCAGTACATTACAGTTCCGCACCCTCGCTACCTCGTCGACTACGGCACCGTGGATCCTGCAATTGCTTGCACGTTTGGCTGCTCTGGGCTCACTGTCCTCAGCTCTATTCAAAAGATGATGCCATTGAAGCCACAAGAACCGATTTTATTGATCGGCGCTGGTGGTCTTGGTTTGACAGCCATATCTATGCTCAGGGCGCTCGGTCATAAAAATATCATCATGGCCGATATTTCTTCCGAGAAGCGTCAAGCAGCTCTCGACGCTGGCGCAACTGCTGTTGTTGACAGTACAGCAGAGAAGCCGGAGGACCAGGCCTTTCAGGCGGCAGGGGGGCCGGTTTCTGGTGCTATTGACTTTGTTGGCAACAAACAAACAGGGGAATTCGCAATGGCCAGCATTGGCAAAGGTGGTAGAGTGATCATTGTTGGCATTATGGGAGGTGAAATGAGCTTATCCCTGGTTCCGTTTACTTTTGGTTCCAAGTCGCTCATTGGCAATATTACAGGCACTCCTCAACATCTCCGGGATGTCGCGGAGCTTGCCTGCACTGGCAAGCTTGAACCCATACCTATTACGAAGATTCCTTGGGAAGAGGCAAATGATGCGCTGAAGCAGCTTTATGAGGGAAAAGTAACGGGAAGGCTGGTCTTATTTCATTGAAGTCATCGACGTATATTAGCAAGAATGGTAAATAAATAAACATTGTTCCTCCATATCTGGTCATCGCCAGATTCCGGCTCTGTAGCCGAGTACTTCCTATGTCACCCACCGTATAGTGCTTGCCAATGAGTACAAGCTGAAGTCGAGAACAAAGTTTGTCACTACAAGATCTAGCATACTATTTTTCTTCAACTATGGAATGACAAATAGTTTGCTGCATTTTATTTTTGGTATTGATAATAAAATCGACCAGCACTGTTGCTGCCAAGAATCAATTGTATGAGCGCCCAGTCCCCTGTACCTCGACCATTATAGCGTTTGAGCCATTGGTTGCATGGAACGGTCTGAAGGCCACCATCACTTCCTATGTATGGATATTACTCCGTCGCCCAGGACATGGCAGTGCTGCAAGCGGAAGGTCTCAAACATCTCTCTCCCATGGCATTCGGCCTCTAGCGCCGGATATTGACTAGATTTACAGCCGTTGGTACCCCTAATCGGCGCGTGTGATTGTAGGCCGAACTTTCGGCGGGTCGGTTCTTGACTCATGCTATCTGGTAGGGATTCGGCCGCGGCACCTCTGGCCGCACCGTTGAGGTTAGAATCGGGCCAAAGCCCAGAACAACCGCGACAATAAGGGAAAGGGGGCAATAAAACCGATATCGGAATATGCCTTAAGCTTGGCCTACAGCCTGGGGGTATATTATATCGTTACTAAGAGCCTTCCTTGGTTAAGTTTACGATGCGCGACACGCCGTAGACAAGTACATCGCAGCAATGGAGATGAATCATCCTGGTGAAGAACTGCGCTTAAGGTCGCAAGAACTCTCTTACAAATGGACAGCCAACCCTCAAATTGTTCCGGATGCAGCCACAATCTTGTCATCCAGTCAGAGCATATGTACAGACCACATGATTACGGCGACTTGGGAACGTGGAGTGGGCTGGTCCAGCCCTCAGCTTAAACCCTACGGCAACCTCAGTCTCCCGCCAACTGCATCCTGCCTCCACTATGCTACAGAATGCTTCGAAGGCCTGAAGGCCTACCGTGGCCATGATGGCAAGCTACGCGTCTTTCGTATTGATCGCAACGCGGCTCGACTCAAATCCTCCGCCGAACGGATCTCGCTTCCAACATTCGAACCCGAGGAGGTGAAACATCTGATCCTGAGCCTCCTGTCTGTCGATGCTGATCGCTGGCTCCCTCGCGACCAGGCGGGCAGCTTCATCTACGTGCGGCCCACCATCATTGGCACTTCCGCACAACTTGGTGTTCACGCGCCGAAGGAAGCCATGCTATTCATCGTTTTGGCTTACATGCCACGCCTAGATATTCCACCGGGGGGATTGCGCCTATATTCGTCGCCGGAGGATGCAGTACGAGCTTGGACTGGTGGCTTTGGGCATGCAAAGATTGGAGCAAACTATGGGCCTTCCGTTCTAGTTTTGCAGGAAGCTCTGGCCCAGGGCTACGACCAAGTCCTCTGGCTTTATGGCGCAAATGGCGAGTGTACGGAAGCCGGTGGTTGCAACTTTTTTGTTGTTTGGATGCGCGAGGATGGTAGGAAAGAACTCATCACCGCGCCATTGGATGACAAGACCATTTTGGACGGCATCACAAGGAGAAGCTGCCTCGACTTGGTAACAGGGAGACTTGGAGATGAGATTGAAGTCAGCGAGCGTAAATTTACAATAACCGACGTCATAAAAGCTGCTGCAGAAGACCGCCTACTGGAAGCATTTGCTGCTGGCACTGCTGTGAGTGAATCTTATGACCATCCGCCCTTTCGACAAAGAATCGCTAACAAAATAGTACTTCATTTCTGCTATTTCTGAAATTAATCATAGAGGTAAAATTATTAACGTTCCGATGGGGAAGAAAGGCAATGGTGGTCTGGTTACTCTGCAGATAAAAGATTGGCTCAGCGGTATCATGTACGGCGATGTTGACCATGAGTGGACCACTGTCGTCCCTACCGACCCTAGGGAGCCAATTAGATACACAAATGGTAACTGATTAGGCATCTGTTCGTTTTTTTTAAAGTCCTCCTTGATGAATACTGTCGCATTTGCGGCGTGATGTGACTATGGATGAGGTTGAAGATAAGCTGTGTGAAACACCACGATACTGACACGGCTATAATAGAATACTTCGCAGTTATGCCACTGTTTAACGGCAAAGGTGGGCAGAATATTGATGTCGATGTGGCGACCGAGCTATTTGTCCTTCAACCAGCGAGCGCTGTAAAGTACTCCTGTTGGTGAAGGGATCGTCCCTTTGCCTAGTAAAACCAACCGTATGATTCTTACCTGACGACAGGGAAAAACGGACGTGTCGCCATGTAGCAAGTCTTGAAACATAGGAGTGATTAGTTTAATCCCACTATTTTATGTTTGTGGGTAGTCACGAACCATGCTAGGTCTTCTGGCGGTAATAGGTATGGGAGGCATCTGGTGACCTGCGTAACCTGGTTTATTATTACGGCGACTAGACTCATATTGTAGGGTCAATAAACTGTTCAGGTACTCGATGAAAAATAACGAACAACTGTGTGAGCGTAGGCTTGACCGGATTGAAATCTTGCTTATAAAAACTCGACTTGTTTCGCTATCGAATCTCCCGGCCGTGTTCAAACAGGCCTGCATTGGCATGCCGCAAACAAAATTTTTGGACTCGGATGGGCCGTGCTGTTACCTGGCCTAAACAGGGAATGAGACTGATATGCCGACCTACCCACAAGGCGGTTGTATGTCTGGCCGCCGAAGTGAGCGGCCGACGGTGACTAGCTGCAATCGCCGACTTCTGTCAGTCCGGTGTCACAACCAAGCTAGTTGTATAATTAAGGACACAAGTGGCAAGAATGGAAACCATAGTGTATTTCTGATTATTATTACAATTAGTAAGTAGGAGCAGTCCGGGAATCTGTCTAGCCCATGCAGCGGAGCATCCTCGCCTTGGTTTCCAGTCGCATACCACCAAGGCGACTCCCAGCAATGACGACCATCGTCTCCCCTATGCAGCAGCTGCCGTCCGTCTTTAACCCAGCAGACTTTCTGCCTCCCGATATTCAATTTGATATAACTAGGCGGTTTCTTGCAGATGCTTGTCCTGACAAGATCAACCTGGGGCAAGGCATTTACCGCGATGGTGACGGTCAGCCATGGGTTCTTCCATCCGTCAGGATGGCAAAAAAGAATCTTGATGATTTCGACCATGAGTACTTGCCCATCGCTGGCTTCAAGCCATACATAGATGAGGCAACAAAACTTCTTTTTACGGGAACCCGCGCACTAGCTGAGGAGAGGGTACCATTTTCCATGCACTGACTCCAAAGCTGGTTTAGTAGCAGCACTGACACTGTTCTCCCCATAGATCGCATCTTGCCAGTCCCTACCTGGCACGGGAGCTCTTTCACTCATTGGCCTTGCCCTGAGAAAATTGAGTCACGGACCGAAAACAATTTATTTGACGAACCCAACCTGGGTCAACCACAGCGTCATGTTCGATATGATGGGTTTCCAAGTTCGGGAGCTGCCATGTTACAAAAACGATGCATTTGACTTTGAGACGTACCAGAAGGAGCTTCATGATGCCGAACCTGGCTCAGCTGTACTGCTTCACACCTGCGCCCATAATCCGACAGGCTGCGACCCATCAAGAGAAGAGTGGAAAGCAATAGGCTCTATCGTGGCAGAAAAAAAGCTCTTCCCCATCTTTGATTCCGCATACCTGGGGTTCAACTCGGGCTCCTTTGATGAAGATGCTTGGCCTATTCGCTACTTCTTGGAAGTACTCCATGTTGAACTCGCAGTTTGCCTCTCAATGTCCAAGAACATGGGACTGTACGGCGAGCGCATAGGTCTCGTCGCTTGTGCTCTGTCTTCGACACTGGCAACCAAAGTGGCGCTCTCTGTCTTGGAGAGGGTTCAGCGATCTACTATATCTGCCCCGCCTGCATACGGTGCCCGGGTGGCTGCAGAAGTATTGAGAACTCCATCAATCAGACAGCAGTGGGCCGAAGACCTCGTTGTAATGTCGAGTCGCATTCAAGCAATACGCCAGCGGGTATACGACGAGCTTCTACAACTCCAAACTCCAGGTGACTGGTCTCACATTGTCAGACAATCGGGTATGTTTGCGTACCTTGGGATCAACAAGGCTCAAATCTCTCATCTCGAAGGTATGTTCCATTTTCACAAGGAAGTTTCCTTTCTATTACATCGGCGTCTAACATGCACATACAGAAGCGCACCACATATACATGGTCGAGACCTCTCGGATATCAGTCGCTGGGTTGAACAATCACAACGTTGAAAAGTTTGCCAGGGTCCTGGATCAAACTGTGCGATCTATCCCAGGACCAACAACTTTCTGAAGAAATAAGTTTCTTCAGGCCATTTGAATTAATTATAGAGCATATTTTAGTAAGTCTATCCTGAAAAGGCAGACTTGGCAGAGGGGGTGGAGTGAGGTCAAGGCTTCAAGCTCACTTGGGAGGAAGAGTGTATCCCGTTCCAATGCAAACTATGCACCCAAATTGTGTACCGGTATAAAAAGGTAATTATTAAAGCTCCCTAAGCTTTTGAATCTTGATACCAACTACTGAGCTCATTGTCAATCCAGTGTCATAGCGAAAGTGGAAATGGCCGCCTCTGCAACAGAGTTGAGAGCACAGATGATGTGGTGGAGAAAAACCATTAGCATTTATGATGAAACCTGCCTTCGGTTTCAGCAGACTATTTCCAGTAATAGTATCGAGGCACGAGGGATAACAAGAGTCAAAACGCACAAGGCCTCAGTGGAGGTGTTTGCGACAAGCGCTTGTTGAAGCGTGTCTCGGCTTTTTAGTCGAATCAGTGTCACCGCTAAGATCTGCTCCTTTGAAGAAAGTTGTTTGTGAATTTTCTGGTTCCTGAAAACAGCCGCTGCCCTGCGATTTTTCTTTTGAGTGCTTACCAAGGATCAGCTTCTTCCAGCTGATTTTTATCGTGTAGCTCATGGAAGCGCTTCTCAGTCCAGTCGTAAATGTGGTCATACTTAAGACCTCGCGATTTGAATAGATTGCTGAAGAGCCGGCGGAGGTATGAATAGTTGGGCCGTTCCCTGTATTTCAATGATTTCACATAGTCGAAGTACTTGCGAAACTCGTCTGGAAGACCGCGACAAAGTTCTGTACTGGACATGGATGTTTTTTTCTGGTTGGCCATCTCTGTCTCTTGTGCGGTGTTCAACCCTGAACCCTGCCATGGGAGAGAACCAAGAGCCCAATGCAGTAGGACATAGCCTAGAGACTCAAGATCATCGCCCCAAGATTGCTCTGCGCACATTTTTCTCCTCGTTAGATAGCCTAATAAGATGCAGGATAAGAGAAGATGAGATGGACGCACCTCGGCCTTTATGGTTATTGATGCTGGCATACAAACCTGTACCGATAAACTGCAAGCCTTGCTGCTGTTTGCGGCGGCGGCTTGTCCCGACAAGTCTCCTTGATATGCCAAAATCAATTATATAGAGCACGTTCCCTCGCCTGCCGGAGCCCATGAGGAAGTTTTCAGGCTTGACGTCACGGTGCACATAGCCCTTGCGGTGCATAAACGCGAGCCGCATGATGGCCTGATCAGCAAGCATCAGAATCGTTTTTAGTGAGAAACGATATCCGGAATACTGTCTAAGATCACACAGCGTTGGGCCCAGCAACTCGTATGCAAGCACACAATACTCGCCCTCAGCGCCGAACCAAAGAAGCTGAGGTATGCCGGTTCCGCCGGCAAGAGCCGCGTATATCCTGGCTTCGTTCTCAATTATTGATGTCTCTGCGGAACTGTGCATGAGTTTGAGCGCTACTTGTCGACCAGTGCTAAGCTCGGTGCCTAGTGAGAAAGTAAGCTGGGGCATGCCAGTTTGTGGCGTGAGGCGCATACCAGCGTAGACTTGACCGAAACCTCCCTCACCGACTTTATAGTCGACACTAAATATGTTGTTGACAAGAATAGGCTATATCGCATAAGTATGGTCTACTTTGGCGTGAGCGGAATCGATAAGCTGTACCATGTTTTCGGCGAGGTCATCCGAGACATTATATCGGAGAAGGTGTTGGCATCAGAATTGAGCGGAAGACGGGGACTAGATCTTCGTGAACTTTATGGATTAAATATTCGGTGGACTTTTTCCTCAATAGTTACAAATAATCTATTATTAGAATCAATTATAGAATAGGTTAGTTAGGCTTATGAATAAGACAGCACTTTGTCACGTGCAATTAGGCATCAGCCAGGCACCAGAGAAATGCCATTGACAAGACCATCCTGTGTGCCTCCAGATTTGCAACAATTGGTAAACTCCAGACGTGAACTACCTTAGGTCTCAACATCTCTCATCACATACTCTAAATGGAGGGAATAGTACTTGGAAAGAAACCTGATATTCCACCAGTGATTTATGAAAGACTACCACAACTTCATCTGACACCACGGGCGCTGAGAGAGTTAAATCGGCGGCCTCATATGCCAATATCTCTTATGCGCTCGCCTGATTCTGATTTGCCTCGGTTTGCAAGGCAAGGCGGGCCTGACTTACAACATATCCGAGGGGTATGTGGCTACGCCAAAGCAAGCCGACTCTTGGTACACGGCTGGTTCACTGACAATGTTCAGATGAGTCAAACAAAATAGCTACTCCAGGATGCTCTACATACTGCGCGACAGCTTTGGTAGCCTCGTTTTTGAGTGCATTGATGCCAACCGACTCTGCCTGACGAAGCCGCCACCGGTAATGTCACAGACAGAGGAATCGGTCAAGGAAGGGCATTCAAAGTTGTCGTGCAGTTCTTGATTCTATCTAGCAGATAGGTACATATAAATCGGACATCTAATGGTCCTATACTCAGAGACCGCCAAACTTGTGATAACCAAGGACGGAAATCTTGTGACAGCCAAGGAAGGAAAGAGTCTGAAGTCAGAATTGTACTTGACTCTTCGCAGCAATGAGGCACCATTTCTTAACCTTCAGAGTGTCGCTGGCGCACATCACTACGTCTTCTGCTGCTTTTCTGGCAAATTCTTCAGGAGCTTGACCTGCGCGGTGGTAAGGCGTACAGTATCGAACCATGAGAGCGTTTGCGCAACTTGTTCCACCCGGGACGGCTGGCCCCTTTGTTGATTGGCCGAAGCTAGGCCAAGAATACGGAAATAAATGACCAAAGGCTCTCTTTTCGCTTAACTTATCTTAATAAGTAGCTTGCCAACCGTCTTGCGGCTCTCAATATCCGTATGCGCTTGAGAAATGCTCCTGAAGTCATACGTACCATGCTGAAGCACCTTGAGCTTGCTGGTCTTGACGAGCTCAAACAACTCAGCGGACCATTTCTCGAGCGATGCGCGGTCAGAAAGGTAGCCAAAAACGACAGGCCGTGTGAGTCTAATATTCTTAGGCCCAAGAGTTGCACGAAGGTCGATAGGGTCAACATTGCCAGACTGTGTATGTTAGTATACGTTTTATTCAGCACTGCGCAACGCATTCCAACTTACAGAGTTTCCTAGCATAACCAAGTCACCACCCACGGCAATCATCTCTCGGTCGGCATCAAAAGTACTCTTTCCAACGCCATCAAAGATGTTGTCCACTCCGTGGCCACCTGTAATCTCTTTTACCTTGGCTACCAGATTGTCATTGTATTCAAGGACATAATCGGCGCCGAGATCCTTGACAACCGCAAGCTTCTCTGGCGAGCTCGCGACGCCAATGACCTTGGCGCCCACTAGCTTGAGCATCTGCACGAGCAAAGAGCCAACTCCGCCTGCCGCCGCATGCACCAAAGTCCACTGACCTTGTTGTGTGCGCGCCGTGAGCCGAATACAGGTTAATGCTGTCAAGCCCTGCGCATAGACCGCAACCGCCGTGTCCATCGAGATGCCGTCCGGAATCACAATAGCTTTGGCAGCGTCAACGCTGGCGTACTGGGCATACGTGCCCCCGCCTAGGAAAACGACCTTGGTGCCTATGGTTAATTTCGGGCTGGCCCTGGCGCCTACCTGGACGACCTCGCCCGCGGCTTCCACGCCTAGGCGGCAAGGGAGAGAGAGCAGCGGGTATTGACCAGAGCGGAAGTACGTATCGATGAAATTGATACCAGAATACGTGTTTCGTACGAGGATCTCGGTATCGCTGATTTGAGGAATGGGAACGTCGTTACACTCGAGGACTTCAACGCCGCCGGTCTTGGCGATTGAGATAGCCTTCATAGTTGGCGGTAGCATCGTGGCCATTGTGAAATGAGATCTTGCCAAGAAGACGGAGTAGAGTAACGTATCAGACAAGCGATGGTGATTATTCGGAATTTGTGCTGAAAGCTGCGCTTACGTCAAGGCAGGGAGGAGGGGTATGTGATGAATCAAGGAGGGGTATAAGGGTCTCACAGCCGCGCACAAACAAAATATAAAAGCAAAGTGAGGAGCCTGGTGTTTATTGTAATGATGAAGAGTCTAGCTATTCCGGGATAACCGGCAGCGGCGGCCGGATCAAATTCCAGTGGCTGAGTCAGCCAATGGCAGGAATGCCTACTTAATGGCCAGTAATTGAAGCTGTCGCTGATTTTGGCGTGCGTGGGCCATGTGCTTGAACCAACAGCCAGGCTGAGCCACCCAGCAACATGACCATCTTATCCTGGATGCACTCTACAACAGAGTTGAACAGAAGATTCTGCTACCACTTGCAGGACTTTTACTCCGAAGGATTTTATAAGGAAATAAATTTTGAGGGGATTTCCAAAGCGAATATATAGCTATACGTAAACGTATCTTTGCTTCGCCACGGCGAGCTAGTGGCCTTGCACCTGGGTTATCTGGAGAGCCCCGCTAGATTATGACAGACAATCTATTATTAGTTCAAGCGAGGCTTGGCCTTTACTCGAGAAAGACTGATCCTGCAGTAGTTGGCAAGAAGGACTTCCTACGCCGCAGTTGTGTGCCAAATAAGTCAATAGAGATTGGAACTAATTTGTTTGCATGGTTGCTGCAGCCAAAAGGCAATAGAAGTCAAGGTTCCTTTCAAAAATTACATGTATGTTTCCAGTAGCTAAGAAACGGTACTTAAATACAGAGTGATAGAGTCTCGCCGCGCAATCTCACCAAGATACATTTTTTACTTTTCACAAATTTTTCTAGTCCTATTATAGACCAAAAAGCAGCAAAGTAGTATCCATATTGCCTCAGTTTCCGGCTCTAGTAACAGTCGTGGCCGGTGAGTTGAGCTTCCAGTTTTGGTCGGTATTGATAAAACTGTGAAACAACCTTGATAGGGTCTGGCAATCGTCACCATCGCAGAACTTTGCGTCAAACTCGGGATCGTATTGAGTGTTGAAGACGCAATTCGTGACAAAGGGCAGCTTCTTTGTCTCCCCTACGCCAATGTCGATGAATGTGCAGGTCGAGGCTTTGCATCCCCCAGTGTTGGGGTCGAAGTCGGTGCAGACACTGAGAAAAATTAGCTACTGACTGAGTACGACCGTGTACTCCCATACCCGAGCGCGGACACGGTGCTTGCCATGACGGCTGCTGCCAGAAGTGAGATCTGCATTTTTTTTATAGATATTTCGTCTTTCTAGGCCGTTTTAGTTTGGAATTAAAGTGACTTGAAGACGATTATGAGTTGAGTTAGAGATGCGTGTTTGAATATTGGGAAAGTTACTGTTTTATACCCATTGGGTAGCATAAAGACGGTGCATTTCCCCTACTGATTGGGCACTCTACGCAATGGTGCTAAATATAACTTGTTACAAGTTGATAAGGCGGAATTCGCGTCTTGCTATGCTTCAGTCGTAAGCGACCAAGATATTTTATTTAAGCCTCATGCTATTTTGGTGCTGTTATTGCATAAGAGCTGGAGGCTGTGATCTTCGGAGATATTAATAAACTCACTCGCAGTGAAAACAACACGCAGCTGATTGCCTAGGGAACCCTGGACGGCTACCACCTGTGAAATGGAATCCCTACTGAAACGAAATAGATTATTAATGCTAATTTCAACTTTAAAACATTCAGCTCGTGGCGGAGTAACCAACGCGACAGACAATAGTGCTTACCGGGGAAAACCCGCCGTTAGATATCTGTGGTAATGCGCTCTTATAGGTGCTTTCCACCTATTCTACTGTTATAAATGTCCAATTTTTCCAGCGTCTTGATATGCACTTGCCCATTACGGGGGGCTGCAGCCGCTGCAGTGCTGCGTCAAGCGGAATAGTACTTCAGAGTACTCCAGACGTATCAGCGGCATCAGTTTGATACACCGGTAAGCGCAGTATTGCGAGAGGCTGCATACGAGTTCCCTTTGAAAGACGAAGAATTATCACTATTACATGAACGGAACTACTGCGAAAATACAATGAAGCTAATTATCTTGCCGGATCTTGTAAACCTGCGGTCGGGATGCTGCCAGGCCACAACGAATACAAGCAGAGCATCGCCGAGTACGAATCACATCATATTTCACAGCTCTGTGGTCGGATTTACAAATACTCAAGAAATCAATAGAGAAATTTCGGACGCTTTCATACTACATACATGCAAGGTAGAATTGGGGTGGGTAAAGTCCACCAAATGTTGCGACGATTCAGGAATCGCTCATCTTTTATTGGGAAAAAAAGGGAAAAAAAAGATTATTAGATGACTATTAAATACTATTCGTTTCTATTAGAACTATCGAGCCATAATCAGTTCTATTGTAGGTCTAATTAGTCCCCATCGCCGTGGCAGTTGCGAGGCCGAACTCTGGCGGGTCATAGTCTGATTATCAGCCACAACCTTTTTCCCAAACGGCGCAACTTTCTCAAAAGTTGCAACGGCAGCCTTGGTTGGATCCTCAACCAGGAACTGCATGGTAGCGGTCAGCTGTATGGCGTCCTCTGCTTTGGTGAAACCTCTGACGTGGCGGCCCACGATTATGTACTTGTCGTCGACTCTGGCATTGACAAAGACAGCGGAGCAGTGAAATATGGCAGCTACAGGCTTACCAGCTTGTAAACTTCTTCAGTAAAGCCAATGGAGTGTTTATCACTGACGAGGTTGTACATGGGGCCTAGAAGGTCGCAGCGAAATTGGCTAAAGCGGCGGACAAACTCTTCAAAAGGGGTGGTATCTCCTAGAGTTTAGTGTTGGAGAACTTTTGAGATGACTCATCCTGAGGCCTCGATATAACCAGGGTCAACGAGAGCCACGCTACCCTTTGGCGAGGTGAGCGATGACAATTTCTGCCCCTGGCGAAGGAACCTCGTATGGCCACGCAAGTTCGGGTTACAGGGCGCTGGTCAATAACTTTGAGCAAGAAATATGTTTCTAGTATTAGTTTTTTCCTTTGCGAAATATCAGCCAGTGGGCTTATGGAGCTTGACGAGTTTGTTGGCACTAGTATGGACAACGAGAAACTTGGGAGCCATTGTACAAGTAGTTCCAATGGTCGAAGTAAATGGCCTAGCTGGAGTGTGGAATTTGGAGTCCTTGCGTTACAGTTGCTGATTTTATGTTTTTCTACCAGATTCGATCTAATAAATGGCAAGTATATGCACCTTATAGCCCAACATATCCTAAACGACACAATGCAACCCAAGCTCGGTCGAGGTCAACTACCCCGGCCGTCCCGGCCATTGTGTCTGTGTACTTCTAATGACCTTGACACAGGCAGATATGACGCTGTTCGATGCCGTAATAACCGCGTGCGGAATTTAATGCAAAGTTTCGACTGGTAAATCCGTCATTAGTAATTTATCCGTTGGGTGGGTGGCATGTATGATGCTTGGTAATGTAATGGCCACGTTCTCTCGGCCAACCATCATTGCGCAGAGAAAGCAGCAAAGCAAAGGAAAACCTCTTTAGCATGAAAATATTACTCATGAGCTACCAGCACATGATTCCAAGACTGTTCAGCGGTTTCCTTTCCGAAACAGTTTAGCTTCCGTCGGAGGGAGGGAGGGGCCGGAGAATACAAGCTTGGTAATCCGGAGCAGGCTACGGCTCAGTTACATAACGCCATGTTCAGCCAGTGGCGACTAACTACCTAGTTAGATCGCACCAGCCAACAGAATCATGCAAGTTGATGACGCTAAGGTTCTGCAAGTCGATAGCGCTATGAGGGTGCCACAATTGACCGCAGAATAGTGGGATGCTATCATCAAACTATCTCCAGCACCGAGCTTCCGTTGGGAGTCTACCTATCATGTAAGCCATCGTCAACTTGATGCTCTCCCGATCGGCCCCCAAGAGCTGAGGAAGAAGTAGGAAGGAAAATGTGTATAAAAGTGTATATTTAAACCATCCTCCTCATGCTCTGTATCTGCAACCAGACACAGCTCTTTAAAGCACCAAGTCCACCAATTCAACCAATTCAGCAAATTCAATCAATTCAACATGTCCGAGGTTTCATTCCAAGTCTTTCGCGGCGCGGCGGGTGATGCTCCTGTCGCTGATAGCGTTACAAAGTGTAACGATGGCTTAATCGACGTAAGTCACAGTTGGGGTATGCTCTAAAGCAAGTCAGGTTATATCGAACAGTACACTTGTAAGTATCGTCAAGAGTAGA
>FWCC01000344.1:0-59756 GCA_900169235.1 Zarea fungicola
CTCAGGTGGGTGGCCTACGTTAGTAGCTGGAAAGAGAATCCATAACTACCAGTAACTATTTAGGGACCACGTAGCATCGGAGGCTTTGCCATTTCGAGCGAGTCCAATAGCCACATTCAATTTCAAATCCACTTTTCTGACTCGGAGCCGACTGCCCGTGACGAGATTACCATGCCAATACAATAGACATTCGGGCTCAAGACTGGAAGAAGATAGCAATGGAAAATTCAATAACATCTACTATCAAACATGTTAATATATATGGAGTCCATGGACGTAGAGACTAGCCAGCTGTTCAAACTGTCCAGAGTCGATGAACATGGTATACCTGGCATCCATGGCTCCTCGTCGTTTAGTCGGTGCAGCCAGCTTCATTCTGCTATGGGCTTCCTGCCTAGCTGCCATCATACCCGATGTAGCCATCAGACGGGACTTTACGAAGCGAGGCATTTCCAAAGACCCCTCCTGTCCAAATGGTTGGCTGTGCCAACAGCAGCAATGCAATGCAGCGTGTCCATCAGGGGAAGTGTGTATTGAATTTGAAGGCACACAAGCATGTGCGCCAGCAAACCAGAAGTGGTGTGCACTCAACCCGAGCACTTTACAGGCTGTTGAGTGTGAGGGTGACGGTGTCTGTTGGTATGGGAGTCTATACCCTTGTATGGGACCTTGAGCTTTGCTAATGTTTCTTAGTCACGGCAACTGCTACAAGTCAGGCACGGTATGCTGTGACAGTGCCAGCATCCAATGTGCAATTGGCAGCTTGTGCCTCGCCTGTCCCGGTGGCGACACTTGTACGTCTGGTGCATCTACATGTGCCGGCGGCGCTGCACCACAGCCGACACCAACAGTGAAAAGCACACCACCAGTTGTAAGCATCTCGACGACGCAGCAACAACAGACCACGAAAACATCACCGCCCGTTTCTTCTTCAACAACAGCGAAAGCAACACCGCCTGCTCCTTTTTCAGGAACACCAGCATCGTCCTCAGCATCAGCTGCTTCGCCCCAGCCCACAATTGTTCAGCAACATGGAAACTTCAACTATCAAGGCTGTTATACTGATAACAGCGCTTCTCGTGCGTTGGTTGTCGGCAACAGCACTGATGCAAGCGCAACAGGCATGACGGTTGAGAAATGTGTTCAGATGGCTCAGAAGCAAGGCATGCGTTATGCTGGCGTCGAATTTGCATTGGAATGTTTTATTGGAAACACTCTCCACTCCACAACCAAGGCGCCTGACGGTGACTGCAGTTTTGTTTGTGCGGGTGCAAAGACGGAGCTGTGTGGAGGAGGCAATAGGGTACAGGTCTATGAGGACACGACATGGAGCGACCCAACCTTGGACCAGCTCACGAATGTGCTGGTGCAATACAACAGTTCCCTGTTTCAGCTAACTACTCTCACAAACCAGTATCAGCAAGTCATGCAGGAGTGGGCAGACCAAGAAAAGAACGGTGGCGCAAATAAGAAACGCTGGTGGCAGAACAAGCGTAGTCTTACCATCACGCAACTGCAAGAACAAGTATCCTCGATTGAGAGCCAATATCCTAATGTTCAAGCCGTCCTAGGTGAGCACTTTTGAAGCTACTATCTGCACTGTGTTCTTTCTTCAACTACTTGACTGACCAATTCCCACAGAGCAGTCGGCGCAAAATGGAGGGGTCCTCTACATCCGAGCTGAGAGCCGCGACGTCGTGCGGCCCAACTAGGCCAACCTATTTGTAAGGAATTTATTCGCATGATGCGAAAAGCGAAAATAACCAGTATACATTTGTAAAAGAGAATTGCTGCTGACGGGACAATGTTGACAGGTGGACCCACCTACACTCGCACAGGCACAGCAGTCATGTAAGTCGAGGCTACTGTTACCTGGCGCCGCGGAGAACTGACAACTGGCCATAATTGTAGTCGATATTCCTCTATCCCACATCAGTGATGTCAGAAGCTCTATAGACTCTGATCTCGCGTCCATCAACAGCGCCATCAGTGCCCACTCAACAACACCGCTGATCAATGCAGCACAAAGTGTCCAGGTGGCAGAATCAGCAGTAGGAAAAGCCCTCGACGACCTTTTCAGAACCCAAGTTCAAGAATTTTCAGCTGCTAATTTATGAAATTTCTATAGACGAGCGCCATTGGAACCGTTACTGGAAGTAGTATCCAGGCAATAGCCGCAAGCGGAGTTGGCATCTGCAAGTTACCCTTCACACGAGTATCGGGCCGACATGCCCACTAACAAGTCAGCAGTTTCCGTCATCGCTCTTGTTTTTCTACACTTACATCCTACTGGAAATGCCAACGACGGTGGCCATGGTACAGGGACTCCACCCACCACAGTTGGGCCAACTGCGACGTCCAGTACGACAACTTCATCGTCCACACCCACGGCAACAGACTACCTGGTGGTGGCCGCTGACGGAGTCTCCGTCGCTGCTTTTGATGCCTACAGTGCGCAATTCGACCCGAGAAATGCTGTCATTGACAATGTCTTTGCTATTGCACGTGTGGCTAGTCTGAATGATACTGGCGCGAAAGAAATTGCGAAAAGTCCCCTGGTGGGCAGCGTGTCTCTCAATGATTTGCAAGATCCCACCGGCGAAGCCGGCGCTGTCTCACGCAAACGCCAGGATACGCGCTCATGGCTCGACACGGAAATGGCAAACGTTACTCTCTCAGGATATAGCAGTCTTGATCGTCGAGTCGGGCCTGCTGTGCCGCAGCCGACGGCATTAAGCCTGATCGCAGAACCGGGAAATTTGGCAATCCGCGGCCGCAATAAAGGTTCTCCATATCAGGCTCACCTGCGAATGCTTTCACAGACCTGGTTTAATAACATCGACGGAGACTACAACGGACAGGACTACATATATGAGAACAACGCTGGTCAAGGCACATATATTTATGTTCTTGATAACGGCGTTGACTATAACCATCCCGAGTTCTCCCGCACCACCAAGGAGCCCCAAATCATCGTCGCGAAAGGCTTCAAACCGCCCGCCGATCATGGCACCCAAGTCGCTTCAGTAGCCTTGGGCAGAAATGTCGGTGTGGCCTCGTCTGCTACCCTTATTAGCGTGGCTTTCGACATTACAAAAGAGGCTGCTATTATAGACGCCTTTGGCGCTGCCTATAAGGATATTACTTCTAAAAATCGACAGGGCAATGCTATTGTTGTCATGGCCTTTGTGGCAGAAGCAGCCTGGCCTCGAGGGTTAGAGAATTACTGGTGGGCTAGATCTATTAGGAAGTTTATCAATGAGGGAATCGTCCCTGTTTGTCCCGCAGGCAATAATGGCGCAGCGCAACTTGGCCTGTTGAGCAGCACTGTCCCGGGCGCCTATTCTCAGTACTATCCCGACTTCATGGCGGTAGGTGCCGTGGATTCCACGGGGAGAAGAACAGCCTTTAGCCCGAGATGCGATGCCGCCGATTCCACCTCGCAGTGCGTTCCAGCCTATGCCATGGGCCTAGGCGTAGGAGTGGCGACACCAGGCGGAGGTTACGGCTTTGAAGAAGGCAGTTCATTTTCTGCCCCCACTGTTGCTGGACTGGCCGCGTACCTAATGAAGCACCCGAATGCCGCGATTAGAAACTACGTCAACAACGGAGACTTGAGTCAGCTGTCACAAAGACTGTTGTCTGTGATAAACGGCTGGTCTTGGTCCCGGAATCCTGCTGATGGCAAGAATTTCCCCAACACTATTTGGAACGGTTGCGCGGTGAACTACTGCAATATGCAGAATTCAGTTCCCAGGAGCACGACGGCCGCAACTCGTAGTAACCGGGAAGTCAGTGCCCGTCAAGACGATGGGCAGTTCCCAGATCCGAGCGATACGACTATATCTGTTGTGAGTATTACGTCCAAGCAACCCTGGAGAAATTTTGACTAATGCTCTATAGCCGCCGGCGACTTGCCCAACAAAGGCCGCGTGAAGAATGAGTCGTGAAATGTCCAACATGTTCTCCCGACCGCTGCTGGAGGTGTAGTCCAGCCCAGAGGCTCTGAAGCCCGTTTTGGTTCAGATCTTGAGGAGGTGCTGTTGCTTGGCTACATACAATTGCCAAAGTTGTATTTCTTGTAGTAGTATATAGTTGGCCAGCTACAAGGAACCACTGCAAAGAGTTTATCAGCTTGTGTGATGAGATGTGTTCTCGCTATGCCTTGTATGGGGTATTATTAAGGATCCTGTATTGTATTTTGGATGTCTAGCAAGTGTCGCTTTCGAGGCTATAGCTTCTTGTTCTCTTGTTATCTTGCTGGGAATCGCCCCAGTGCTGGCTGGCTGGCTGGCGTTGGGAATAGCTTCAGTAGTTGACTGGCTTGCTGGGCGGCTCGCAGCGAGTCAATTAGGGCTGTTTCCAGCGGCTTCAGCAGGCCTTGTTAGAGGTACCTCGGCTGTGGAGTTTTCTGATCCATGAGAGAGAGGGCTGCGTCCGTAGGAAATCGCCATGCCGCCGTACCAATTCTCATTAAATAAAAATGGCACTTTTTATACTACAATTTATTAATTAACGTTAACTAATTATTAGTCAGTTAATTAATAAAAGCATGTAATTTGGTGTAGAGTGAGCCCGCGAGGAGGAATTACCTGGGCGTACTGTAGCTCCGCTGTATGGAGTACTCCGTCCATGATCATCTGTTGGTGAGCCCGATTAGAACTCGAGACTTGTGACGCGGCATCACCGTCAGAAATTGGTTGAAACTGTTTGTATTGAGGAGGCGTTTTATTCGTCACCCCCCAATGCATTTCGATGCCTGCCCTGCTATGCGTATCTTCATCTATCTCCGTGTACCCTTGCTCGTGGACTTAACTAGACTTGTCGTATGATGCCACATATCAAGTCGCTACTCAGTATTCTATTCAGTATTCTATAGAATCAAAAAAACACATGGTTAGACGTTAGCAAAGGCTGACCCCTTACTTTTAATTCATAGCAACTGGTCTTGTGACTGCGTACTGGGAACACCAGCCAACAGCCCTACCGAACGGCCACTGCCAGGCAGGCAACAGGCAGGCCATCGATGTCTTGCAAAACATCGATTTCCACAACGCATAACTTGACGCCATCGAAAACTCTCCCTCCCGACAGAAACCCCTGCCAGACCTTGCCCTGTAGCGCCTCCTTGCCATTGTCGCCATTGTCCTACCTGTAAATATGCCAAAAAGTCGATCACCCGTTGAAGAACCAGATGGCTGACCTTGACAGACCCACATATATAGCGCCTCTTGAGCGCCTCACGATCGCGGTTTATGCGGACACACCACGGCGATCGAGCCGGCTATAGCAATTCCAACTCTCATCAGCGAATGGGCTGTTTTCGCTTGCAACTGGCCTGTCTGCCAACAACGGCACAAGCCAGCGAGGTCCACCATTGTTAGGCCATTTCTCCGCTGGTTGAACTTTCCTCGTTCGATGCTCATATGCTGATTCTTACTGCGGATCGACTGGTCCCTGCTTTTGGCGCACAATGGCTTCCGCCGCGTTCGCCTGTATATACTGGCATCCCCGGGAGCCGCTGTTTCTTCTGCCCATGCATCGCGGCGGCATTTGTTATTGTGCGAAATTAGAGCCAGCCCCTCCGTCTGGTTTGAACAGTCTCCTCCATCACTCACTTCTTTCAAAGATCAAAAACACCTAGGCAGGCTGGTGCTTACACCATGTTTGCGATCCCTCGCAGCCCAAAGACGATACCGAAAATGAACCCGTGGGAGGTCCACGCTTTGACAGTACGTTATCCTTGACCACGAAACTATCCTGCACACTCGTAAACTGACCCACGCAGCATAATTTCCCTCCCAATGTCTCGAGCCTGGATGCTGACCAGCCACCAGGTCATGGCTCCCGCTTCCAGCCTCGTCAAGACCCCATCATCTATCCAGGCCTCTACGCACCAAGCGGGATAGATGTCATGAAAGTCCTAGTCCGTCGCTGCAACCCTATGCCACCATTCGTGTCTACATTCTGACCGCTCTATAGTTTGGCGTCTTTGGCCGTCCGAACCCCAGGTTCGACCTTGGCCCGGTAGACTGCTCTGCGGCCCTCACTGTCTGCAATCTCGACGTTCCCGGCAACCCCATCATCTATGCCAATGAAGCCTTTTCACAGTTGACGGGATATTCCATCAAGGAAGTCGTGGGAAGGAGTCACCGGTTCCTACAAGCTCCCCACAAACTGCATCCATCGTCGGATACTCTCCTTGAAAGGCGCAGTATTGCCGCCCTTCAACGGCTGGAGCAGGCCGTGGCCTCACGAAACGAGATCCAGGTGTACATTACAAACTACAAGAAGAACGGCCAACGCTTCACCAACCTGATGAGCATGATTCCCATTCGGCTGCCCAACGATAATGTGCAGTACGCAGTCGGTTTCCATGTCGCTGCTGACTGCTAGACTGTTGCACCACCATACTACGATACTGTCTTTGCTTCTATGACACACACCTTGTTGCATTCACACTTTTATTACGGTATTATGATAGCGATTCCTTACACGGCTTGTTTTGAATTTCCTACTGCGAGAGTTGGATTTTTTATACCCCAGTTGTTGAAGCTTTGTTTGCCCCTGCTAGGGCTGCAACAAAGCTGGTTACTATACCCTTCCGGAATACACGAGACGGACAATACTGGCATAGCAATATAGCATGATACACGAGAAATATTTTTACTATAGACTGAAATTACAGAAACAAACAAAAATGAAGAAAAAGATCTCCCTTGGCATGCTCCGTCATGGACAAACGTCCGATACAGGTTCAATTGTCTGAAACTCTCATTTCCTCAGTCTTCCCGACCGACGCCTCCCTGTATCATCGGGTGTAGGCTCAACCTTGACCTTTTTGGTTTTACTAGTCTCGCTAGCGGCAGAGTTTGAACGCTTGCCCTTGGCTGGTGCAGCTTCCTTATCTTCTGCCTTGATTGCCTTGACAGCCTTGACAGCCTTTGCTGCTGGCTTGCCGGCCTTCTTTGCCGGTTGCGCCTTTTCATCACCAGACTCGTCCTTGACCAACGGCTCGGTCTTGGCGTTGCCCGACACACGGCCCGTCTTCTTCTGCAGGCCCGGTGCGTAGCAGCTGGTGCGCCCGCCGACTGTAATGAAAGCGAGCTTCTCACCATTGGGAAGCATCGATGACGAGTTTTTGTCGCCCTTGCCCCAACGATACTTGAACAGCCAGTGATCGGGAAACTCGTCCGAGTCGCCGAGCTTGTCCACGGCCAGGTCGCAGACGTAGCAGATATTCTCGTAGAGCGTCTTGATCTCGGCGTCACTAAAGTCGTCGCAGTACTGCTCCGGATGCATCTTGGCGTGGAACAGGGTCTCGTCGGCGACCCAGTTGCCTATGCCGCTGATCATGGCTTGGTCGAGCAGGAGCGCCTTGACTGGGACATGCCGCGACTTCATCTTGCCGCGTAGATATTCTTCTGTGAAGCGGTCCTTGTCCACAACGGGGTCGGGCCCGTTCTCGACAAGGGGCGTGTGCTTGCGGATGTCCTCACCGGGGCAGTCTACCAGTCTGACGCGACCAAATCGCCGGGCGTCTGTAAAGGCAACCTCCACTGCCGGGTTCTCCTCTGTGGTGAGTTGGAATTTCCAAAATTTGGGAGGCCAGACGGTGTATTCGCTATCCTCCATCTTTTTGTAATAATTTGTATACGCAGTCTTGTCATTTCGAATGTGCATCCAACCTGAGCACTGTTAGACGGGCCATGCAACTGCGGAACATTATGAGCTTACCAGTCATGCCGAAATGCATTACCAGATGGGGAGGTTTATCGAGTGTTATCCTAGCAATTGTTGGTAAAATTGACAGTCTTGCGCAGATTCACGGTCTGACGTACCAAAAGTATTTACCTTGCGACCCTGAGGATACAACCTGAGCTTCTGTCAGATTTGCAATGATGGATTCTTTAATAGACAAAATACCTTTTTACCCTGAAGCGCAGCTGCCACCGCAGCGCCTGTGGTACCAACTTTGCCAAAGACATTCGCATCGTCAATGGCCTCTGCGGAAGCAATGCGCTTCCCGACCAGGTGAAGGCGCAGGAAGTGGACTGCTCGGGCGACTGATACAATATTAATCCAGAGGTTGGTCACGATGCGCAAGAAAATACATACTCTCTGCAATTTCAGGCATCTTGAATCTACAGTTCCGTGAATTGAGGACAAAATACGAAAGCAACAGCTGAAGCCTGTCGCATGCTGTCGTCTGTCGCACGCAGGGCGCGACCAGCCTTCTTGCAGCCACTCCTCTTGTCCCAGCCAGGTCTAGGCCGCCGCGCCGACTGCGCGAGATCCCGTGACACGCTTACTAACCGAACAGGATCCCCACCAAAAAAATGCCTTTTATTAGCTCCAACTTTTTGCACAGAAGAGACTTTCTTTCAACCCATCACCCAGATTCTGGAAGCAAAAAGCCTTTTGGTAAGTCCTGGACAGCACAAACCTCGCATCGCTCTTCTGGAGCTCAATTCCTTCTCCCAATCTTTCTGATGACAGACCGAATACCACAAACTAGAGTCTTTGACCTTTTGGAATGAAACCTCTATTTCGCACGTCAGTCTGAAAGATTATCCATTGCACCGCTTTTGCTTCAAAAACAATGAAGAGCTCCGTGCTAACTAAAATCAAGGTCTGCGTTGTATTTTGGACGCTTTGGACGAGGCTAGCTTCGAATCGACTGTGATGGCGACGAATACAGAATGGTACGTATGGTCGCAGAATTTTCACCCCTACACCTTCCACTATTGCACTGTTATGATGATCAATTCGTAAACAATATACGCTGGAAATTACCGGCTGAGATTTATCCTTGAAGATATTAAATGGCTATGTCTGACGCAACTTGCAACACACACTTCCAATCTGCAAATATTTTTTACAACTTTTGCTAACTGTTGTCAAGATTTCACAGACAGGTACGAATCTCCAAAACACATCGTCTTCCACACCCGTTGAATGATGAAGCGGCACTGGGCTCCGAAATAAACACATGAGCAAGACAAGCCACTTTGCGGCAGGCCTAGAAAACCTCGCCCACTGACTTGGAACTATATTTGCGTCTTGAATATGCAATGGATGAGCAGTTGTACTAACTCGCTTTTCAGTGTCTGTCGTAGTTGACAATTTAGCGCAAGCTGGTTCTTGCAATGTTCCAGAGGTACGTGTTTATGCATGCAACCAGTTCTTCCCTCAAATGATGTAATCAGATGACGAGTCTTATTCGAGTTTTCGATGCAGACACTATCTTTTATTTTACCATTCATGCCTTACCTGAATCCTTGTCAACTTCATAATGTCTTGTTGCATTTTTTCTTGGTTCCACGGCTAACCAAGACTCAGAAATTATCATCTAGTGATCCCAAAGGGTTAGTAGAGAACCCGCGCCCGCCCATCCATCTTCTGTATGATGAACAAGAATGAAAATGACAAGCATATGTCCGAGCTCACGCTACGAAGACAACTCATTCGACCTCTGACTTCAGAAGCCTTTACCACTTGTCAATAATGGCTTGCCTGAACTGGAAGCTAACTGGCTTCAGTATTCAGTATTGCTCATGCAACTAACGACACCTGCTCTTGTAGTCTTGTAACAGGTTAGTATTCCCTTTTTTGGTTTTGCCCTTTCCTTACCCACTGCATTAAAATGATGCATAATTATCACGACGGTCAACTTAGCTTATGGCTGTGACGAAATCGCCTGTGACAAGGCACTTTCCCCTGAAACTACACGCAGTTTTACACTTTTGTATTGAAGCTCTGGAGAAGACACCAGCTGACCTTTTCCAGATTGTAATTCTCCGTGCTCCTTTCTCTTATATATGAATATACATGATTTCTACAAACCTGTCAATGCTATTGTGATGTGACTGTGCAGCGCTATAATTCTGTGATTTTTTCATGTTTGTCTGTGTAGCCAGTATGACCTTGAATCTTGTAGATAGACCAGTTGCTTTGCCATTTCCTAGACCTAGGCAGTGTAACGTGCATGGACAAGGTGGAGGCTCATGGCTAGTTGCCTTGTCTATCTTTAACTTAGTAAGTCCAAGCTGAAGTTGAACTAGTTGTCAATCACGAACGAGTTACATGAGATGGGATGTAGAGTAGAAAATCAACGCTGGTATATTATATTAAGAGTAATAATAATTATAAAGAAAATAGTAAAATATGCGCACCATTCAAGTCATGCTAATTCTTTCCTTTTTTTTTCCTATTCTTTATTTTTGCCAAACATTTTTTCGTCGGTATACTAAAAGGAGATCAGGAAAAGTCCGGCTCAGCAAGCTTCTTCTTCTCATCGCCCGAGGCAGCAATGGTAGCCGCGGCCAGCGCCGGATTGGCACTCGCCCCGGACACATTACGACTGCCAACACCAGCAGCAGCACCCGCTGCCGTGGCCGCCGACGCGCTCCTCGTGACGCCGACCTCCTGCTCCGGATGATGCAGGGCCGCCTTGGGAGGCGCCTCGGTCGTGGGCGAGTTGAGGGCCAGCGTGTCATCCTTGGGGTTCGTGATGGGGGACTGCTGCTGCACCACGGGCGATGTGAGCCCGCTGCCGCTGCCGGCGGGCGACGCGGGGGAGGAGTCCATGACGGGGGAGTTTGGCTCGGCGGGCCCCGTGGCGCCGCAGACGCCCTGGATGATGCCGAACCACTTTTGGGCGTCGGCGGGGGTGTGCGCCTTGAAGGCCAGCTCGGCGCTGCCCGTGAGCTTGCTGCTCAGCGTCTTGCTCCTGTCTTTGCCCTTGATGTTGAACTTCTCGCCGCTGGGGGCGCCAATGACCGCCTCGGGCAGGTACACGGACAGCTCGGGCTTGGGGTCGGCGCGGGCGTCGTCGCTGTCCTTGAACTCGTGCAGGAAGCGCGCGGGGGTGACGACGTAGTAGCTGGTCGAGTAGCCAAAGGAGAGCTTGTTGCGCGACTTGCGCTCCAGCGAGCCCTCGATGAGCGGCTTGGTGGCCGCGTGGGCCATGTTGGGAAAGGTGATGGCGTCGACGGAGCGGGCCGGGTCCTGGGGGTTGGCGAGGCGGTCGGCGCAGCGCGTGGCGAAGTTGGCCCACTCGAAGCCCTTGGGGACGCACTGGATGGTGCCGAGGATGTCGTTGTGCAGGGCGCGGATCTTATCCGCCTGGCCGCCGCTGAGTTGGTTGAAGGCGCCGAGGGCCTCCTGTAGAACCTCGATGATGTGGGCCTCAAAGGCCTCGAGGTTGGTCTGGACGGAGATGAGGTCGTTTGTGTGGTTATTCTCGGCGAGGACCTGGTTGCTGAGGCGGTGGAGGACGCCGCGCTTGATGACGTAGGGGTCGTCGGCGCCGTTGAACTTGCCGCCGGCGGAGTCGAAGGAGGCCGTCTGCTGGCCGAGCAGCTCAATGTGCTTCTGGGTGGTGTTGCGGAGCTTCTCGACCTCCTTGGCGCCCGAGGAGGCGCCCGAGTCGAGCTCCTTGGCCTTGTGCTTGATTTCCTTGTGGAGGCGCTCGAGGATGGGCAGGACGGAGCCCTTGATGCTCTTCTCGGTCTCGAGGTTGGTGTTGATCATGGCCTGGGTGTTGGCGCGCAGGTTCTCGAAGAAGCCGGCGATGCCGCCGAGGGACTGGTCAAAGTGGTGGCCCTCGCGGAGGGGGTTGGATATTGTCTTGAGGACCTTTTCGTACTCTTTGGCGTGGCGGCCGTGGATCTTTTCGACGGCGCCCATGTAGTCCTCGAGGTAGCCGACGGCGTGCTTCCATGCCTGGAGGCGCTCGGCGAGGAGGCCAGCGGTCTAGACATTTCATATTAGCACGGGTTACTTTGGGAATGACGAAGAGAAATACAGAGAGAGTGGGAAAAAAAACTTACACCCGTGGGATCGACACCTGGGACGGCACTCTCAATGCTCATGCCCGTGGTGGTGCGGGATGGGAGGGTGGTGGAGACGGGAGAAGCCATGATAGGCAACGAGCTATTATTCGGATTGCGATATTAAAAAAAAAGATAATTTTCGCGAGTATTCAGTACGCTCGACCGCTTGAAATGTATACAAGAGAAAAAGATGGCCAGGAAAGATTATTTCCCGTGGAGAAATAAGAAGGGGAGGAAGGGGGTAATCTGTGGGATACGAACAAGTTAGCAGGGAGAAGAAGAAGCTTGGGAGCTCCGATTGGGGATGGTGGAGGGTCTTGTGCGGGGAGTAATTTTGCCAGGCACCAAGACCAAGAGGCCGCGGAGGTGGGGGAAGACGCAGGGCCAGGGCGGTGTGAATCCTTTGCCAAAAACTTGATTTTAGGCCCAAGGGAAAAAAGGAAGCGGGCTTTTTCTTGTCGCTCCCATTTGTTCCCTTGTTTGTTCCGTGCCGTGTCTGCTTTGTCGAACCTGTCCAGTTTCCTGGGGACGGATGGGGTGGTATGGGGCAAGAGGCGGCAGAAATGTCGTGTCACAAAGGTCGAGACCCTTTGGGCTGCATAGAGAAGTCTTACCGAAAATTGAAGATTGCCAAGCTTTTTACTGGCAGTATTTGTTTGTGCCTGGTGCAGTGCTTTGGCCTGGTGAACTGTTTTGGTGTTGGGGAGGGGGTAGTCGACGTGTAGATGATTAAATATTAGTTAATATTAAATTAATCGTTGTTTAAAAAAAATCAAAAAGGCAAGCTGTCTCTGCGGTGTAGATTGGATCCGAACCTCAAAATAGGTATCTTGATAAAATCAATTTACAGGAATACTCCAAGTTGGCACTCGGGTCCCTTTTATCTTGGCTGTCCAACGAAGCTCACCAGTTTGCTTCATACTAGGTTTCTAGGTTAGTTAGCACCATGACATCACTGACGTCAGTGCCGCGCTTGTCTAGCAAGATAAAAAATAGTCACACTTGAGAGTTGAAGCGGCCTCAAACAAGACATGCCCAAGACATACACTAGACAAACACAAACTAACAAACCCGGCTAAAACGAAAAGGCTACTAGTTACTACCAACAAGCGGACTCGCCGGGTTGAAAAATGAAAATCAGGTTCGTGAGCAAGCCACAGATCCCATCACCATTTCGACGTGGGGTCCAAAGGGTCCCCTCTAAAATATAAAATCATACAGGCAAATGCAGCTGATAGGTTCAACAGCCCGTGTGGCTTGGGCGAGCCGATATACATCGGAATGGGGTCACGGCCCAACTTGTTCTTGACCTGCCTCGTTGAAATTGCCAGTCTTTCTACTCCTACTCTAGTCCTACTCTAGTCCTAGCTCAAGGGCGCAGCAAAATCAGACTACTATCCAACCCGGATTTTCACATGGTGTGCCCCGTACACTCACTCGGCCGGTAGTTGGCGAGACGGACTCCGACTCTGCGAAATGTGAAACATGCTACGTGTGTTGGGTCATTGTCAAGTCTTTATCAGCTACCAATATTGTATTCAAATCGCAAAACACCATGTTTACATTGAAAATACCTCCTCTTTTTCTCCACTTCTTCACCAAAGGTCACTGGAAAATCTTGGCTACAACCTCCAAAACGGCAATCTCTCCCAAAACCGCCGTCTTATTCGCACTGCCCGCCAGCGTCCCCTCCAACCGCGAAATCTCCCCCTTGACCTCGTCCACGTAGTGCCCCAGACACGCGCCCCCCGTCGTCACCGCCTGCTTCAGCGTGTCCAGCGTCAGCAGGTCCGCCCGAATCGTAATCACCAGCTGCACCCAGTCGCCCACGGGCAGGTCGCACACCCCGCTGGCGACGTAGCAACCAGGATGCGAGCCAAACGCCGCATCCTTGAGCTTGCCGCACGTCAGCCCGCACTGCACCAGCGGGCCCCCGATGAGAAACTTTTGCAGGCACGTCATGACGGCAAAGATCCATGCCTGGCCCGCCGGCGAAAAGTGCGACAGCCGCTGCATGAAGTTGTTGCAGTTCTTGAGGCCGTACCCGATTGCGTACCCCGACGCGCCGCAGGGGAGGGACGCCTCGGCGCACGACGAGTAAAAGGTGCACGTCTTGGGCGGGTTCTGGCACATGGGCTGGCACAGAATCTGCGGGTTCGTGCAGGTGCTGCATGATGCTGTTGCCGCGCGCGAGTCGTACAGTCCAGTCATAATCGTAGTTGCCTCTCGTCTCTCTGCGACAACGTTGGCATTGTTATTTCCCTCCGGGGCCAGTAAAGGGAACGAGTCGTCCTCGTTGTCATCCAGTAAAAAGGACTGCAGAAGTGTCTCGCCGGTGCTGTCCGTCGCAGAGACAATAATTGTTGTCGCGGCACCCAGGTCAGGACGACGTATCGTGACGCCATTCGCATCCAGAGACGCCGCTTGGACGTGTGCGCCAACTAGACTCTTTTCGCCAGCGCCACTCGATGGCAGCGGCGCTGTGAAAACGCCAAAGGGACCATTTGCGTCGAGCGTCCTTCCGCAGGTTGGCCGGAACCTGAGTTCAGCAGCGATGCCACTGCCGCCGCCGTTGGTAACCTCCCTCTCCAGGCCAGGGGTGCAGGATACTGAGCGAACTGCTGCGGCGCATGTGCCAGCCACAAGGCTAGCGCCAAAGAGCACCCTCATGATGAATGTGGCGTTTGCGGTTGAATGATCCCGTTGAACTCGAGATGAAATCCAGATGAAATCGAAGCAAAGGGAAAAGATCTTGTTTTTGACAGCAGACAGGGTATAAAAGGAACAATCACCGTCAGCAGATTATCCTCGGCTCCTACTGGCTCGCCGGCGCTGATCTCCGTCAACATTCCGGTTTTGCTGCCCGGCACGGCCACCCTTCCAAATCGGGAGCTCGGCCCGGGCTGGAGACGCACGGCCGGCCAAATACATGCACCGACCTGCATATGCAATCAAAAAATTAATTTTATTTGCATCCTGCATCAGGCGCACATCAATCAGCGTCAATACATAAAGTAACAACAAGCCAAAAGCACAAGAATATTAAGGCAAAAAACAACAACTTGAGTGGTATTATATAGAATGCATCTGTAGTTTCGTCCCTTTCATCAATGTCTAATCCCAACCTGCGCCGTACCTCAGCCGGTACATGTAAATGCCCAAAACCTGACTAGCAAAACAAAAAACAAAACGAAAACAACAAGCCCCAATAGTCTCCAAAACGCCAAGTCCGTTCTTGTTGCATGTAAAAAGGGTATATATCTAGCTTAATCCCCCGTACCTCGTCGCCGGAAAGTCTCCATCTAGGTAGACAGGGGAACCGCAAACCTGGGGCTGCTCGGGCCTGAGCCGGCTCGTGGCATGCTAGGTCGATGCATGTTGTGCTCTTCGGTCGTGCGCTCCGAAATAGGGGAGAGAATCTCCTGCGCAGAGTCCGTGGCCGGCGGGGTGCGTGGTGCGCTCACTGCAGTGAAGTAATCTGGTAGCGGCCCGCCCGGCGTATTTACTCGCGAGCGAGCTGGCGTCCGTACCGCAGTCGCGTAACTGGGCACGCGGCTGAGTTCAGCCAGTTCCTCCGCGTCAATATGCACGTGCTCGGTTGACGCACGGTCAGATCCTTCCTCCTCGCTGTTACTACGCGTAAGGCTGTTGGATGGCGGCTCTGACCGTGACAAGGATCCGGTACCGTTGCCAGTTCCATGGTGGGGGGATACATGGCCCGAGAGTGAGTTGAGCGAATAGTATGATATACTGCGCTGCGATGGATCCAACGAGACATCAGCGAGTCGTGACGATAGCGCCGCCGGCGCGATAGGGGATCCGTGCCCCATGAAATGTAAGTTGTCGCTCGAGCCGCTGCGCGATTGTGCGTAAAAGGGGCTGCTGACACCCGATTGGACGCCTGGGGTCTGGAACCCGCTGATATCCATGTCTTCGTAGAGCTGGTCGAGAATATGTTCACCGTAGCCTGGAGGTGCGGCACCTGCAGCTTGCTGACTGACGCCAGGCTCACTGGGTCCATGATTGACCATGTTGCCCTGTTCGTCAAAGGGGATGTTGGGTGAAATAAAGATGGAGACGGGAAGAGTGGCACGGAGTTCCGAAATGTGTCCGTCCGGGTTCTTGAGTGCCACTGTCAGCTTAATCTTGTGGCGGACCTTGATCCCGTGGTGATTGAGGTCCTGGATGCATTGACGCAGCTTCTTGGGAAGGTTAAGCTGCTTGGTTAGAGCCCAGCCTTCCTGTCCAGTTTCCTCAATCATATCGTGCCAGTGGTCGTCGCGAGTCACCTCAAACTTCCAAGTTGCGACATCGCGCTCCGTACGGTGCTCACGGAGACTGACGCCAGTAGAGCCCTGAATGACGCATTCGCGCGTCTCAATCATCTTGGCAGTTACCTCGCCGAGATCGAGGCCCTTGAGCAGCGGCGAAAATCGCATCTCCATGTCGACCACACCACCGAAAACCACGGCCTTTTGGGGGATGACAATGGAGTATTCGAGCTTATTGGGCCAAATGTTTTCAACACTCATAGCATGTAGAAACTCGAGGGCGCTCGTGTCCAGGGTTCGAATAATACGGAGATGCTTGTATGCATGCAGGTCGTAGGCGAGCTTGCCACGGCCGACGGTGGCTTTGAGGCGGTAGGTAATTGATGCCTCGGGAATGCCCTCGACGCTCTCTGGGGTGTCTCCTGGAAGTGTAAAGTCGAAAGGGTATTCGTAATTACCGGCAGGCAGGGTCATGCTCTTGCCGTGAGAGCCGACAAAGGGCGCCCATCGGTGGTCCAAAAGCACTGTCGTCTTATCAACTTTTTGGCCAGCAACGGCAGGCGTACTTGATCTTGGGTCGGCCCAGCTGTACATGTAACGGGTTAGTTTAGAGTTTGAGACGGGCCAAACGGCCAACAGTGCTTTGGCGGGGCATGCTTACGAGACACGGTGTGTTCCTGTTAGGCGAAGGTGGATATCCTCGAGGCGTAGAGGCTGTGAAAGGCAGAGGACGACGACGCCCTTGAGAAGCTGACCGGCCGATTCATGGTCGTTGCCGCGGAAGACGATGAAGTCCTGGTCGAGGCTGCCGGGACGTTAGCGGCGCTGTAATGGCGGGCACATGGGAAAAGGCATAACGGCGATACATACCGGATGTCAAATAGGCTATAGCTGTTGCGTCCGGTGACGGAGGAGAAGGGGTTGAAGGTCGGCATTCTGACCGCAGAAGTTGTGTCGTAGGCCTCGGAGAGGGCGGGGCGCGCGCGGCAATGCTGTAAGTGACGGATTCGGGTGCAATGAGCCGAGATTTGGCCAGAGGCCGTTGATAACTGTGATCCACGACCTTGAAATTCAGGAATTGATCAGGATCAATGCAACCATGCGTCAGGAAACAGACAATGCTGGCAGAATCGGTAAAAATGGGAGCGAAGAGCAACGAGGCTCTGCCAGAGCGACGACTTTTTGGCCCGTTTGCGCCTTGGTGGGGGTAGGGTGAGAGCGAGCGAGCCGTCGGCGGCCTTGGGTCCGATAAGGTAGGTGGCTAAAGCGGAAGAATAGGCTGTTGAATCGAGCAGTTGCCAAGACTAACTGTGTTGTATATGTGCAACTGTCCTTGGTTGAGGGTCAGTTCTTGTGATGGGACAAGAGTCAATAAGCAGAAGAGGAAGAATAAAGCGTGTTGAGTAGGAATGATGAGTAGGAAAGGAAAGGAAAGAAGGATGCGATAAGTCAGATAGGGCATGACAAACGGTAGAAAGGCAGGGCAGGTGCGAGCGGTACCTAACTTGCCTATCTTGTTTCGGCGGGCTAAAATAAAGAACGGATGGAGTGGAACCACCCGGAACTGGGTCGGCCAGTAAGTGTCTGGGATGCAATCACAATCAAGCAATCAGAATTATGCGACAGGCTGTTGAAAACAGTGGACAGGACAGGGACAGGGAGGCGAGTGGATTGATATTGATGGAATTGATTTCAGTGGATTGTTTGACGGGTGGATGAAGGAGTAATATGAGGACAATGAGGCGAGACAGGGAATCACGAGCAAGTCGCCAGAGGACCAAAGTGGTACTTGGCTCAAGTACAAGTAACCAGCGATTTACTAACAAATTATTACCTGGCACAGAGTCGTGAGTACCTGAATCAGCACTGAGTCGCCGACAGGTCAGCGTGGAAGACGCCTTTGGCTGGATGGGATTTACAGGGCAGCTTGCAGGCGATGCTTGGCACCTGCACCCACTATCTAGTAGCCGATTTAGCAGTCTTGGCCACTAATAAACCGATGTGATAGCGGCTCCCGGTGAGCGGAACGGGGATACCTTTTTGGTACATGTCCGTCATGGCTTGGTACTGAGTAGCGACGCGATGTACCAATACACACGGGCTGAGATTCGCAATCAAAGAGTCAGTCGCCGAGTTTCTTGTGTCATTGCCATAGACACACCAAAATAGCCCAAAACTCTTACAACTTACACGGCCACCTAGGCAGTGTCTTGCCAAGCCTCATGTTAATCAGCGTGCATGCCACGGCTTCACGGCGAGAACCGTCGGCTCTCACATGTAGACACCGCAACAACTACCAGGACTACCAGTACTACCAGTACTACCAGTACATGGCGCAATGTACCGTTACCGTTCCAGCGGCCGCCAACAAGTGAGTTTTTAATTTTTCAATTTTTCAATTTTTTAGCCTTTCTCCTTTTTTTGACCCCTGCCGTCCCTGTCTAGAGGTTTTTTTTTTCTTTTAGCGTTAGCTGCCGCATCCGTCAAGGCAACGTGCTACCCAATACCCACCACACCCTGGTGCGAGAGCCCGCTGCCGATTCGCCCATGTACCCTTGTACCCATGTACCGTCCATGCAAGGCAGCACACAGGGCTGTTATGTTGCCATCTTTTGAAAGAAAACCTAATATAGAAGGAAATGTAACTCTGAGTGCTGGCTATGCATCAAAGGATAAACCCTATGTTCTGGCATGGAGTCTATTTCAACCTCCGTTGCCAAGGCACTCTGACCAACTGCATATACTCAGTACTACCATCTTCCAGCATGCAAGTACTTTGGTACTGGCACAAGCCGTCCTACTCGCCTCGGCGATCGGAAACCTTCACAAGCTTTGCTGCATGGCCCTGGCTTGTGCTTCTTGCCGACTTCTTCATGTGCCCAGTAGCTGTCAGTATTGGAAATATGGGTCACTAATTAAATTAAACACAATAAAGTAAAATACAATAAAAATAAATGGCGAATGTGCGCTCATATCTTTGCACTGCCCACCAGGCCAACTTAGTCCCTGCGCCAATCAGTCCCTGCCAACCTGCCCTGGCCTGACTCTTGCGTGCTTTTGTGGCCCAGTAATCAAAGCATTTCTTTCACGGCCAACTATTTATCCAGACTCATTTATTTATTTATTTTTAAACCGTTTAAGACGGCAGTCGAGATGCTAATCTAAAAGAGTAGGCTCACACCCGACACCACCCGTCCGTCATTTCCTCTTCTTCCGTAATAACCGATCCATTCGGACTACTTCCCGCCCTCTTGGTCGCCTACGCTCTCATACTACTAGTAGATACGTCACAACTCACATCATCACCACCTGTGTAAAACATGCATATTCATAGTTGAAACATCTGTTTGAAATGCCAAGAAAGACCACTTTTACTAAAGATCGGGTAAAATTTCTACCACAGTCCACTACCGTAGGCGAGACAACGACTACACCCTGGTCGTCTCACCATCAAAGCTACGATGATAACACATGATAAAACCAAGCAAGAAAAAAAAAGGAAAACCCTTACTCTTATATGGAGCCCATCGTATCTTTTGTGCCTTGTTGCGGACCTTTACTGAGGTAAGTTATCCTGATATCAGCGGGTCATTCTCGTTACCCGCTGTGGGACTGACAAGCCTTGGCTCTTTGGCATTGGTTTTTCTTGCTTCCATGTCAGGGCACATGGGTATAATAACTGGGTTCGGTGAGCTGCATGTCTTGGATGAAAAATGAGAAGAAGAAAAACCGACGGCAAGACAGCAAGAACCTCTGCCAGCATGAACTACTATTGCCAGTTTGACGTGGTCCGTGACAAGTCTCAAAGACATGAGACGGGAGTTTGATCGATGCCAAAATTTGTAACGAAACCTTCTTTACTGGGTATGCTTCGCCATGACAGAGTTTCTGCCAAGATTCATGGAACGTAAAAAGAAGACTTGGTTCAGGCTTCTGGTGCCCGATGATGGCCAAAGCGTCTCCAACTTAAACCTGGTTTTAAAATAAATAAATAAATAAAAATCGACGACAGGACCCAGCATCATGAGTAGTGCATTTTAAATTGCCAACCTCTAACACTGCCGCGGCACGGCACATGGTCCGGGCGATCCAGCTGCTTCCAATAATTTGAAACTGCATGCCATGTCAGCTGGAACCAAACAAAAACCGACCTATACTGTAAGCCGTAGCCACCAACCGATAATCTTACTCTCTTATATTGGCTATGATTGTATGTATGTATGTAGCTCAGCACGCGTAAAATGAGCTTGAATGGAGACTAGCTGGAAACCATTGTATCATGGTGACGGATGAGCTGGCGCAACGCCAATCTCGCCACTGATAACGAAACGACTCCGTTTCATGCCCTCAGCCGCCACACATCGAGCCTCTTTTCTTCTTTGTGTCTATCTTATTCCCGATACGGTAACAAATTCATTTCTTATATCAAGTATCCACATATCCGGCCGCGAGAAATCGCTCGGATGCAACAGGATTAAAAAAACGTGGGTATTTAAAAAAAAAAAAAAAAAACAGCGGACCTTTATCTTGACAGCCCGGCCGCATTTCGAAGTAATATGACTCGACCCGACCCGACCCTAATAATTGAGAGGCCAAGCTCGGTCTTTCGGTCCGCCACACCGAATATATCTATTATTTGCTCGGAGCTCGGAAATCCATGAAAAGAGCATTTGCAGCTAAGTTACATTGCCTTTTTTTTTCCCCTTGTGGCTTTGTTAACCAACACCCACCCCACTGCAGTCCAATCATGCACGCCAAACTCTGGTGATGCAACGGCCTGAAGCCGGGTGCCTAAACTGAAAGCAGATGCTTTATTATCAAGATTCATGTTCCTGCATACTCTAGGGCTTCGGCGGTACGGCCCGCCTACCAATGTACAGCGTGCTGTTTCTGCTGGATACTCTACCAGGCATTTATATGTGGCGCCCATGACTGTCACCTCTGCGTTTGACCAGAGAGAAATTAATAATAATAACAATAATAATAATAATAAGCTTATACTGTAGTCACAAGCATACAGTATTGGGGTGAATAGGAATTGCCCCCGACACCGCAGCGAGTTGCTTCTGCGAAAAATGTCAAAGGCCTCCGAACGAGCGCCGAGGGAAGCCCGATTGCACAAGCAAGAGGAACCAAAGTCAAGCTGCATATGCGTGAGAGAGTGGTTGGTTGCATGTGTGTGAACAACCAAAGCCCCCCGAAAGAGCCCCGAGGGATATCCGTACACATAACATTAACAAGAAAGGAACCAAAAGGCTCAAAGATGTAGATAGATTTATTTCCAGTTGACAATCAAATTAATAAAGGCCGAAAAAGCCCCGACGCAAATCCGTACGCACACAAAACCCAACACGCGACAAGAAAAGGAAGCCGCTTCTTCAAAGACATGCCCGTCTCTCCTGTCAATCCTACAGCCGATTTGTGTGCACTGCCGAGTTCCAATAAGAAGAACTCGCATGATATCAACACAATGTAAAGAAACGCGCCACATTTCCCATATGTACAATACGCTCCAACCATGCTAGAATTTTACGAGGTTGCTTCTGCTGGTTTGGGGTCCACGGCTGCTCCCATGCCCGGCCTGTTCCAAGTTCTAATATGTCCTATTCGTTTCCATTAATGACATGCCCGAAAAAAAAAACAAGGGAGAAAAAAAGTGTTCACGTAGCAACAAAATAACGTACCAATCTTGCAGCTAGTAATGATAGCGTCCTCGGTAAACTCGAGCCCAGCCAGCGGGTGCTTGTCAATAACCTTCGTCTGTTCGCAAGTATTTAGTAGACATCCCGGCAATTTAGACAAGTCTTCCAACGTACCATGACAGGGGGCAGCATGGGAATGTGCGCCTTGGGCTCGACAGCATGCACGATTCCAGTGCCCTCTTCGCCCTGGTGGCTGTTGATGCGCTCCGGTGCGCCCGTGGTCGACGACACGGAGCCGTGCTTTCTATGTTGCTGCTATTTATCCCATTGCTTTGTTAGCGTAGGTCCGTTTGTATGTGGAAGAAGCTATTCAGAAAAGGCTCATACGGTCTGAGGGCGATGCAGCATCACGGCGGAGAAATCCCATAGACAGAGTCGTCCATCCTCGCCCACGCTGCCGAAGCGATAGTTTCGATCATCGCAGCGCCAGGGATCAAAGGCCAGCGCGGCGACCCACGATTCGTGGCCCTGGCATCTTGCCACCAGTGCGGAATCAGCCATGGACCAGATGGAAATCAGGTCATCCTGGCCACCTGTCAAGACGTATTTGCCATCGGGTGTCCACGTCACACACGAAAAGCCACCATAGTAGGAGTAGAATAGATCGAGGAGCCTATTTCACGAGTCATCAGTACAAAAAGTCTCATTGTGTCAGCTTTTTGGCCCAAACTCACTCTTCGTTGAGATAGTCAATGATTCTCAAAGTTCCATCTTCACAGACGACGGCCAAGTGCCTGTTATCGGGAGAAAAGGCAAAAGAGTGAATGCGCTGGTTCGACAGCTTCCAAGAAGCGACTGGGTTCATTTTCTGGTTTTTGGAGTGCACAGACTTTTGGATCAGCATGTTGACGCCAATCGTTCCGTTTGTCGCATCGTCAGCATCGGAACCACCATTGGCTAGCGTCTCGTCCTCGGCAATAAAAGTAGCGTCCTCCTTTTCCTTGTCGTAGGCGACTAGAGAGCCATCCATGTGTGCTGCGAGGAACAGGTTTTCAGAACCCGGGATCCATTTAATATGCGCCACGGGTGTATTGTTGATTACACCCTACCACAAAGTCAGCTTCGTCAAAGCACGTACGGTCGGTCAAACTTACATTCTTGTTCAACCGTGTGTATCGTTGTGAAATTGGTTCCAGCCAGATGATTTCGCCAGTGGAAAAGCCCATGATGACGTCGAGATGAGAGGCACCTTTTGTAGTTAGGTTGACGTCATGGCAGAGGCAGTGGGCCTTTGTGAAGAGAATCTTGGTAAAGTAGTCTTGCTGTATGCATGTTAGCAGGTGGCCCAGACATAAAATCTCATCATGTGTAGCTCGCCTTGTTCGAAGACGACATGTCCAGCCATTGAAAAGCCCGGTTGATGTTGGCAAAGGCAAAAATGCCATCACTAGGACGGTCGGTGAGCCGGCGGTTGAGGCTGTCATTGACAATAACACGAGAAATAAAGGACGAGTTACTTTTTGTAACATTGTTCTTTGGCTTCTTTCGCTTGTTGACATCCTTGGTAACTGTCACCGTCAACGCAGCATTGCCCTGGCCAAATGCAGGCGCCCCTGTACCGACTGCAACGTGCGGGCCTTGCGTGTCACTGTTGGACGTCGGGCGGCCATCCTCACTACCAATGCCACCCTCGGTTGAGTGTCTAAGATCGCTGGATCCCTCCCGAATGGCCAGGTGGCCAAACGATGAAGCGCCGGCTTGATTGAAAACGAATGGCGGCGGCTTGGGGTGGAGGTTGACGAGCGACATTTTTGTCCCCGCGCTGGCAGGCTGTGGGTTAGTGGCCAGAGGGTTCGGGTTCACGATGGGAGCTTCGGACGGGTGAGGAGGAGGGGTGGCCAGAGTCAGGTCTTCTTTGAGGACATAGGTGCCTTTCGAAAGAGTTAGCGATTTGGCTACCCGCGGAGGCTGCGCTGCGCTGCGGAGTTGGGATGCATACCTTCTCCGACGAGAAATTGCCATTCAGGGCCTGTAGGATTCTCCAATGTGTTGTTCGTCTCAATCAATGGTACAATGCCACCCAGACCAGCGGCGCCATACCCACCAACGCCTGGGTATCGGGGCGGCGGTGGTAAAACAGTGAAGCCACTAGGCGTGGGGGCAACAGCAGGTCAGCACAGCATGATGCGCTTCCGGCGCGGGAGCCAGCCGCCCGGCGCAGAAAGATTTCAGGAGACTCACAGCATGATGGCGGTATTTCAAAGCTGCCAGGTGACTAGTCGTCTGTCGGTTGGAGGTGTTGGCGAGTAAATCAAAAGCCGCGCTGAAGGACGGTACCCGGCGGTGACGTTATCGCGGACTGTCCCAGCTGCAGTGCACCGGAGGTCGTCAAGCCAGCGTCGCAGTGTTGGTATCAGATCTCAGAGGCGGCTGCTATGCAATCAGAATATGCAGCAGGTCCAGGATATTTCCCCGGAGGTGATGATGTCGAGGAAGCAATTGTTGGCTGTTGAGAGGGAGCCCCAGCCTGGCGACCCGTCTCCGTCTATCTGCAGCTGGGGGAGTTCGTGTGGGGTAATCAAGCCACAGGGCCTGGAAGAGCAGCGAGCGACTCGTGTGCTGCGACTAGGCGGGCTGACGGAGAGTGGCTGGGACAAGACCAGGGCCAGATCTTGGTCGCCAGGCGTGTAAAGAATACTGTTTTATGCGAATACATGAGACACCCAGTCAATGATGCTTGATGCCGGCCATGTTATGTCGTAGCTGGTTGATTCGCCGATCGTCAGCTCCAATATGGGGTAGGGTGCACGTCGCTGTAACTTTGACCATGCGTTTGCGTTGCTTTGGCCCAGGTGGATCCTGCCAGCCCTGGACCGGCTGGAGACGCTGTGGAATCAGAGTGATGATGGTTGGAATAAGCCGCTGCATTGTGTTGCATTGTACGGGAGTAACTAGGGCGGGGAGGAGATGTGAGGGCTAGGTGTAGGGTATGATGAGTGTGACATGGCGATGGTGTTGAACGGTGCGGCATGAGATCTTGTGTTTCCGGGGTGGTGCCGGGTTGGTGCGATATTAAACAATACTAGTATTATTATCGAATGGTTAACTAAATGAATAGTCGAATTAATAATGTTTGTACAACTGTAGTGAGCTCATCTAGAGAAGTGAAGCGTGCTGAAGAACATGGCGTCGAAAGAATAGACCCAAGCAGACTGCGACGATATAGAGAGGACAGTAAAAATAAAATGACACGCCCGGATTTATGTATGTAGTTGCAAGCCGCCCAATAGCCATCCTGCCACGCTCTCTATCGCGTAAACAATGCTGAGATGGATGCCTTCATTAATTGGCGGCCACTAATTGGGCGGTTTTGGCAGCGATGGCAGCGAGACCCACCCACCACCGCCCAAGACGAACCACTGAGGAACATTGCCGGATCGCTGTATGGCCAGCATGACACCTATAAATGCGCTAACGCTGCTGCCAGCACCCACTAAAGACTGCAGAGGGGCACTAATTTTGGGAGAACAATTTGTTGGTTGCCAGCCCAAGGCCCCGGCTGGCCCGCAATTTAATCCAGCGGCGTCCTGGTACAGCTCCTCTTCCATGTCGCGTTCCTTCTCCTCCACTTCCATCTTGGGAGACTTCATACAGCATCGCGCTAATCATCTGTTGCTTTTTAATGAGCTGCTCTGGACATGACGTAGCCCATACTTCTGCAAGCTCGTCTCTATCCGCCGTCGTCTCTATATCTCCATCACCATGACCACAGGTACAGCTCCCGTCTCTGCCAACTCCTACACCTCCACGCAAGCTGCTCAACCATAAAGCTTCGGCTGGCTTCCATGTCTCCATGTCTCCATGTCTCAATGTGGCTAACCTCATGCCAAAACTGACAGTACGGATTTGCGTTTGCGGTGACGAGGGCACCGGAAAGTCCAGCCTCATCGCATCGCTGGTAAAGGACCAGTTCATCAACAACAAGATCCAGTCTGTCCTGCCCCAAATCACCATACCCCCCAGCATCGGAACGCCAGAAAATGTCACAACCACAGTCGTCGATACCTCGGCGCGTCCCCAGGACCGTACGACACTGCGAAAGGAAATTCGAAAATGCAACGTCATTCTCCTCATCTACTCGGACCACTACAGCTACGAGCGTGTAGCTCTCTTCTGGATGCCCTACTTTCGCTCGTTGGGCGTCAACGTCCCTGTCGTCCTCTGCGCCAACAAATCCGACCTGGCAGGACAGGCCAACACACCACAGGTTGTAGAAGAGGAACTGTTACCCGTCATGGCCGAATTCCGAGAAATCGACTCGTGCATCCGAACAAGCGCCCGCGAGCACCGCAACGTCAACGAAGTATTCTTCCTGTGCCAAAAGGCCGTCACCCACCCCATCGCGCCCCTCTTCGACTACAAGGAAGGCAAGCTGAAGCCAGCCTGCGTTGCGGCACTCAAGAGAATCTTCTTCTTATGCGACAAGGACCAGGACGGTTATCTCAACACTGAGGAAATGAGAGAATTCCAGCTCCGATGCTTCGACAAGCCACTCACCGATGACGACCTTGATAACATCAAACAATCCATCATCAAGACTCTTCCAGATGCAGATCTTGGGCCTGGAATCAACCTGCCTGGATTCTTGCAGCTCAACAAGCTCTACGCCGAAAAGGGCCGCCATGAGACCATCTGGATCATCCTGCGCCAGCACCACTACACCGACAGTCTGAGCCTCGAGGACAAGTTTTTGCACCCCAAGTTCGAGGTGCCCGAGTTTTCCTCAGCCGAGCTTAGCCCTGCTGGCTATCGTTTCTTCGTCGACCTTTTCCTGCTGTTTGATAAAGACAATGATGGAGGCTTGAATGACGACGAGCTGGAAGCACTGTTTGCACCGACGCCCGGCCTACCACCGTCCTGGGTCGAATCCTCCTTTCCATCGACTACTGTTCGAAACGAAGCTGGGCACATTACCCTGCAAGGATGGCTGGCACAGTGGAGTATGACGACGTTTTTGGAGCCACACACCACAATCTCATACCTGGCATACCTTGGCTTTGAGCCCCCTAATCCCAAGGATCCCATTACGGCTGCTCTGAAAATCACAAAATCACGCAAGAGGAGACATCGCCCTGGCCGCGTCGAGCGAAATGTGGTGCTGTGCTACCTGCTTGGAGCTCCAGGCGCTGGCAAGTCGTCCCTGCTGGATGCATTCCTGAATCGACCTTTTGACAGCCTGTACCGGCCTACGATCAAGCCACGCCGCACTGTCAACAGCGTCGAGCTACCTGGCGGTAAACAAGTGTACATGATTTTCGAAGAGCTTGGCGAACTGGAGCCTGCAATTCTAGAAAACCAAGCAAAGCTGGATGTCTGTGATCTTGTTTGCTATGCGTACGACTCCTCAGACCCGGACTCCTTCTCGCACATTGTTGAGATGCGAAAGAAGTATCCTCATCTCGATGAGCTTCCCTCTGTCTACACCGCCCTCAAGGCTGACAAGGACAAGACGACGCAGCGCAGTGAGCTGCAACCCGACCAGTACACTGCGGCCCTCAACATGAGCACGCCACTGCACGTCAGTGTCACTTGGAACAGCATTGCGGAGCTCTTTGTCGCTCTCGCAGAGACGGCTACAAACCCGAGCACGGGATTTCCCAAGAGCGAAGAAGAAGGACCCGACCGCAGCGGCCTGTATATTGCCCTTGGAGCAACTGCCTGTGCTCTTGTAGCTGCTGCTATGATTTGGCGACGATCAACCAACGCTGCCTAGGCTCGAGAACTCCATCCACGCCACCCTCTCTCTGTGCTCATATTCAACAAACTCAACTCTTGAACACGCGCTCTCATTCTTTTCCATATACGGCCAAGTTTCTGTATCTGTGTGAGACACGAAACTTGCCCTGTACTCTTTTACCCACCCTGCATGGCAGACGTACCATTCTTTTAATCATCACGTTTGCAATGAGTTTTTCTTACTAATTTTTTTTGTCAATGGAGGAGTATAGAGGTGTTTTTTTTTTCAGAACTACTGGGTTATTGTCCCTAACCCTTTTTTTATTATCTTTTTGGATAAAGAATTCTCCCTCTTTTTTTTTTTTTATAAAGATGGGTAACGGAGCGTTCTTCTCTTTTTTCTAACTTTCTTGCATTGGGAAGGGAGTTTGCTCGTGGTCGCTTTTGCGCTGCTTGACATCAGTCGTTAATAAAAATGAGAGAAAACTAGCACAATCACTCGATGGAGTAATATTATGATACCCAACTTACCTAAACAATCCACTCGTTTAAAAACCTTAATCTACTCTTTTGTGAATTCTTTAATATATATAGATATATAAACACAGACAACTGCTTGATAAATAATACAGCTGGAACTTGTAAGAAAACTTAAGGAATTATGCTACAAGCAAATGGTATTAGCTACATGTCGAGAGAAGAATTCTTTGCCAATGTCTTTTTATTATAAATAAAACAGTATCCCAGCGTAAAGTAAACCTCTTCTTTACACCTTGTAAAAGCAGAATCCCACGTAAAAGCTCGCCGCTTCCATCTCCTCATCACTCACAAGCAGCGGCCCCCCGCCTTGCTCCCGGACGCGCATGCGCTCGCTCAGCGGGCCTAGCTCCGCGTCGTCCTTTTCCGCCTCCCAAATCTCCGGGAACGTGCGGTGGTACTGCAGCTCGAGGTTGTAGTCCTCGGCGAGGGCACGGAACGCCTCCCAGGGGACCACGTACTCAGGCACCTCCTCGACAGCCTCGTCGAGGAAGAAGTTGTACTTCCAGCCAAAGGCGGGCCGAAAGACGCCGTCGTCGGGCGTCGCGCCGGGAAAGCGCACGCGGTAGATGGTGTTGCCCCATTCCGCCGACGGCTCGGCCTCGCCCTCCTCGAGCTCTCCGTCCTCTGGCTCGACCTCGCCGTCTTCCACGTCTGGTTTCTCGGTGGCGGCGGCGCTGGTGCTGCCGTCAACGGCGTCCGCCTTTGAAGTCTCTCCCCCGCCGCCCTCTTTTCGTTTTTCCTCCCCTTCCTCTGCGGTGTTGCCGCTTGTTTCATCTGCACCGCCGTTTTGTGCTGCCCCCCCTTGTTCCTTCTTCGCCTTGGCCGCGCGCCTCTCGGCGGCCTTTGCGTTAAACTTGCGGACGTGCTCGCCGAGGACGTCCGAGTTGGGGATGCAGCCGATGAAGCGGCCGCCCTTTTTCAGCGCGCCGGCCACGTTCCGCAGCATGTTGCGCGCATTCTTCTCCGACTCAAAGGCGTAGTGCATGGAGAACATCATGCTCACGACGTCGAACCCGCGCTTGTTCATGGGCGACGGGTCGAAGCCGACCTGCCGGATGATGTCGAGGTCCTCGATGCTCTCGCCGTAGCAGTCCTTGACGTGGAACCGGGCATCAAACATGCGGGCGCCAGGGGGAGGACCTCTGCCGTGATGGCCACCACGCCCGCGACCACCACCACCGCGTGGATTGCCCATGTTACGATAGCGACCGCGCGCCTGATCGATGCTCACCTCGGCTGGATCGAGGCCGACGTAGAGCTGCACGGCCTGGGGCGCCTGCTGCCACTTGTTCAGGTCGCCGCCCTTGCCACAGCCAATGTCGAGGATGAGGAGCTCCTTGCCGCTGGAGCGGCCCATCTCGCGCGAGCCGGGGGCGTGATCTTCATCGGGCGAGTAGCGTTGGATGAGGCAGCTCTTGATCCAGTTGTTGAAGACGCGCAGGCCCTTGATCTTACTGTCCGTTGTGCGCCACTGGCGGCCGCGCTCGGGGACGTTGTTGTAGTGCTGGCGGACGACATCGTGGTTGCCGCGTGGGCGGTTGTTCTGGTCTGCTGCTGCTGCGGCAGCTGCCTCGGCGGCCTCTCTGTCGCGCTGGATCTGACGCTGGCGAATCCTTTCTCGCTCCTCATCTCCGATGCGGGCTCGGGCGCCGGGGCGCTTTTGTTTGCGTGGTTGCTCGGACGGGGAGACTGCGCGTCGCTTTGTGGCATGCAAGCTGTTGGCATTGTAGGGCTGTGGGAGGTCGTCGGTGGAATCTTCGGCTGGGCGTTTTCTGGGTGGACTGCGGCTTCGTGATCGGTATCTGGCACGAGGGCGATCGTCATCATGTCTCGCCATGATGGGCTGAGAAATTGGGTATGCAATCGGGAGGTATGCCTGAACTCGCTGCAGATTGTTTGGTCGATGGAATCTTGGGAGTGCTCAAGTTGTGGCCTGTGGTTGTGCGTTGTGAGTTGTGTCTGGCTGGTGTTGAGGAAATATTGTGGCTCGGCGCAAGGCTGATGCCGCTCCGGTGCGAGACAAGGGCGGCACCGTGCATGCGAAGAGAGGTAAGAGCAAGAGCTGATGCACAGTTTAGGAAGTTGCAGCAGCTTCAGCAGTTGAAAAAAAAAAAGAATTTCGCTGAGAGTAGATTTATGAAAAATGTATGACTGCATTCTCTCGATGGGCTTTGCAATGGCCCATTGGTGTTGCTGCAGTGCCAATGTACCACCAACCAACTCCAGGCACATTTGTGCGAGGCGCTTGCACGTAACCAACACTCAAGCATTACAAATAAAATAAAATAAATAAATAGCAACATAAATCAAGGATTGAGTTATCAATGCAAAATCGATAAGAAAGGAGCGAGCAAGCTAATGCTTGCCTGTCCAGCTCATCTCACCATTACGCCCGTGCGAACGTAGGCAGTATAAAGTCAGAGCCGCTGATGGCGAGCCTCTAAGTATCTCCCTCTAACGTTAGCCATCAGCGTTGTACCTCGTCCGCGTCACGCTGAAGCCTTGAGCTTGAAGCTACTCGCCAACGCCGCTTTAATCAAGTTGGCCAGCATTTGCTGCAAGACATCAGTAAACTAGTGAAGATTGCACGTGATCAACTAAGACCAAACTCTAAAGCAGCATCATTACTAGCCTGATTAGGCAACCGTCTCCATGATAACTCGCCCAAGCTACAACCACCTCTCGCGGGCAGTGATTCCATCATCTTCCGTCATTCGTCCAATCGTCCCAATTCACATCACCAACCCTCCCCAATCGGTCGTCGGAAACTCCTGCAAATAAAGCCGCCGCCATGGGCTCAGATCCTCAATACGCCAAGTGGCCGCTGCTGCCACTGTCTCAGCACGTCTTCACCCTCACCAACTCGTACGCCTCGAAGCAGTCGCAGCAGGCTTCCCTCAAGGCCCTCCAGGATGCCATCACCCAAGACAAGATGGCGCCCTTCTACCGCTACCTGGCGCACCCCATCGACGGTATCCTCAACCAGGTCGGCGAGGGTGGCGCCTCGGGCCCCGGCAAGCCATTGAGCCGCAAGTCCTCCCTTGTAGGCATGATTGCCACCAGAGCCGCCACAAACAGCGTGCACCTGCCCTGGGACGAGGCTCTATATGCGCGCTTAAAGGAAGACAATGACAAGGAGCTGGCGCAGTTCCAGAAGGAGGAGGACGAGGCCGAGGAGCAGGCGGGCGAGACGGAGGTCATGGCCGCCAAGGGCAAGCGAGCCGACTTTTGGGCTCGCGTTGGTGACAAGGAGAAAGCAATCACAGCATACGAAGACGTCTTTGAAAAGACTGGCATCCTCGGCAGCAAAATCGATCTCGTTCTCGCTATAATACGCATGGGGCTGTTCTACGGCGACAAGCAGCTCGTCAAAAAGTACATTGAGCGCTGCAAGGGCCTCGTTGAGACGGGTGGTGACTGGGACCGCCGAAACCGCCTCAAGGCCTACGAGGGCCTGCACCTCATCACCCTCCGCTCCTACAGTCTCGCCGCCCCGCTCCTCCTCGACTCGCTCTCGACATTTACCAGCTACGAGCTCTGCACCTACTCCAACCTGGTCGTATACTCTGTCCTGGCGGGTTCCGTCTCGCTGAAGCGCGTCGACTTCAAGTCCAAGGTCGTCGATGCCCCCGAGATCAAGGCCATCCTCGGCGACGGCGAAGACAAGCTCCTCGCCCTGAGCGGCGCCCTCAGCGCTGGGCCTGGTGCCGACGACACACCCGGCACAAACACTCCAAAGGCTGGCGCGACGACGGCCGTCAACCTGACGACGCTGGGCGCCTCGTCGTCCTCGGGAGAGCAGCAGCCCGAGACGGAGGCGGCGATTGACTTTTCGCCGCTGGCGCTCCTGGTCAGCAGCCTGTACAATGGCAACTACAAGACGTTTTTCCAATCGCTTGCGTCGGTGGAGGAGCAGTTCCTCAACCAAGACCGCTACCTGCACGAGCACAAGACGTGGTTCATCCGCGAGATGAGGCTGCGCGCGTACCAACAGCTGCTGCAGAGCTACCGCGTGGTTGGCCTCGACAGCATGGCCAGCGACTTTGGTGTGACGGTAGATTTCCTTGATCGGTATGTTTCCCCCCCTCTTTTCTTATCAAACACCAACCAAACACCAACCAAACACCAATCAAACACCAATCAAATTCCAAATCAATTCCTTGTTCTTTTTTTTTAAACAAAAAACTAACGTCTTCTAGTGATCTTGCGCGCTTCATCGCGGCAGGCCGTATTCCCTGCACCATTGACCGTGTAACGGGCAAGGGTGTGATTGAAACCAACAGACCAGACGATAAGAACAAGCAGTACCAGGATGTAGTCCGACAGGGCGATCAGCTGATTACAAAACTTCAAAAGTATGGACAAGCTGTTAGACTTCGTGGTAGCGAGAGGGCATAGAGCTGGGTTGAGAGAAGAGGGGGGCAGTGTACCAGTAAACGTAATAAAAAAGACAATGAGAATTTTATGACGTATGGAAAGGGAGGAAAGTTGATTACGGTTGGACTTTCTCTTAATTTTTGCGTGCAGTGTTCTGTGTATATGTGTTTCATTACCACCTTGCCTGAGACAAAATCCACACTGAGAGAAATAGATGAACAAGAACCTGCTGATACCAAAGAAAAACTCGGCTTGGAACTCTAGAATCATGGAGGTAAACAGTATCATGTCTTTCACTGATTTTATCCGTAGGAAATGTGTGTGTGTAGATGTAATCGGATCGTTTATTGCTAATTGTTTCTCTTTAATCTGCTGTGCAAAAGACTCTAACACATATATCCCATATCCAAGGGAGGATTAAGAAAACCAACAACGAAAAAACCAGCAGTTGTGTATCACAAAATATTCTCTATATTTTTTATTCCCGTTTTAATTTTCTTACTTCTTTACCTGTACTTGTCCATAAACTCCTTGTGAAACTTGACAATGCTGCCAACCCACTCGGTGCCGGGGGCAAGGAACGTGGTGCGGAAATGCAGCGTGCCCTCGACCTGTCCGAATCCGCTGCCGGGAATGACACAGATGCCCGTGGCATTGAGCAGCTGGAGGGCGTAAAACTCGTCGGCGGTGCGGCCATCGGCCTTGGCGGCGTCAATGGCCTTTTGAGGTAGGGTGATGGTGGGGAAGAGATACATGGAGCCCTGGGGCTCGGCGCAGTGGACGCCCTCCATCTGGGAAAAGGCCTTGTGGAGGGCGGTGGCGCGCTCCTGCAGGCCGTTGAAGATGCCCGTGTACTCTTTATCGTAGAGCTCAAAGGAAGGGTCGCCGCGGCGGGGCGGGTTGACCATGAGCTCGACCATGCACTGGCCGATGACGGGGGCACAGAGCATGATGGAGACAAACTTGTAAATGTTGGCCTCGACCTCGGGGTCGATGCCGACGAGCTCAAAGTAGCCGCCGCGGTGGCCGCACTCGCCGACCATGCCCTTGGAGACGGAGTGCAGCGAGGCGAGCTGGACCTTGTCGTACTTGCCGGGGTGTTCCTGTTGCATCCGGCGGAGGACGCCCTTGAAGCTGTGGAACTTGCCGACAAAGACGTTGGTCTGGTAGACCTCGTCGGCCATGAGCAGGAGGTCCTTTTCGTTGGCAAAGTCAATGACGGCGCGGATCTCGGCCTCGGAGAGGGAGGAGCCGGTGGGGTTGCCGGGGTTGATGATGACGACGCAGCGGACGTCGAGGCCGTCGGCCTTGCCCTTTTCGTAGCTCTGGCGGATGGTGTCGAGGTCGGTGCCCCAGTTCTTGGACTCGTCGAGGAAGTAAGGGACGGGCGTGGCGTCGAGGAGGGCGAGAGATGCGGTGTAGAGCGGGTACTGAGGGATGGGGATCATGATGCCGGTCTGCTTGGAGGCGCAGATGACGTTGAGGAGGGTGTTGACACCAGACGAGGCGCCGGTCGAGAGGTAGATGTGGGAGGGGTCGGCAGGGAAGCCATCGCGTTCTGCCGAAGAGCAAGTTAGCAAAGAGAATCATGAGAGGATCAACTTGCAGGGCGTTGGCTGCAAATTGGGGCCAAGACGCACCTTCAATAAATCTGGCAACGCTCTCCTTGATAGCAGGAGCACCGTTGCTGGCACTGTAAGCACCGACAGAACCAACACTGGCGAGCAGCTTCTTTGCGCGCTCAATGACGTCGGTCTTGTAGCCGAGGCCGTTGATCAGGACATCCTCCTTCTCGAGGAGCAGTGGGTTCTCGAGAATGGAGAGAACCTGGCGGAAAAAGGTGAGGGGCTTCTGGTCGAGCTGCTGGGGGTTGCCAATGTTGGCACTGATGACCTGGTCAAAAGGCAGCGACTTGTCGCCCTTGGCGAGGAGGGCACGGAACTCCTCCGACTTGACGGCGAGCTCGCCGCGGACAGCGTACTCGGCGTTGCGGACACGCTGGTTGATGGTGTCGACGGTGAGGCCCATGGTCGATTGGAGTCGTCGGGACTGACGGGGGTATTTCTGGGCGTGCTGCTGAAGCAAAGACGAAGACGAAGACGAGCGAGGACCGGCCTGAGCTTGGTCGAGGACGTGGGGTAGCAAAAGCGCGCGTGGCGGGGCAGTCGAGAAAGCTGTAGATGGCAAAGATGTTAGCGAGCGGACTGCAATGACATGATGGAAATAAAATTTTGTACCAAGTAGACTTGCAGCGAGGACTATGTTAAAAACACACACGAAAAAAAAAGAAGGAAAGCAGAGAGGGACGTGGAAAGCAAAAATGAACAAGCGGCAAGTCTGTAGATTTCTTGTATGTAATAGAGGGGCAGTATATTTTGTGGTCCGTGGGCTAGACAAAGAAGAGCACGGCAACTAGACGGAACGATCTGCAGCAGCGGCTTCGGGAGGAAAGAAGCGGGAATAGAAAATGCGGTGCGACACGGTCAAAGGACGCTCAACACAGCAGATCCGGGGATACAGCAACTCAAATACCTTGTAGCTCGCCCTCGCACGGCCATTGAGCAGAGTGAAGAGGGAAGCAGGCATAGTAAGTGGTGTGCTAATAATCTGTCACCCGACGCCGTCGACTCATGGAGCGTCATTGTCAACTCATGCAGCCTAGGGGCGTCCCGATGCACCGGTGCAAGGCAGCCAGTAAACTATTTCTCTCCAGGTTGGTGCATGTATCGGACCCGTCCGACACCGGGTTGCGCCGGGTCATACTTGGAGTTGTGTCCCGGGAGCCAATCGAGTGACTGGGCGATGAGGTGAGCGTCAGGAGGATGATCCACGAAACCTTGTTTCCAGTGTCCATTAATTGTGTCCTGAAACCCCTTCCCTTTCTTCCCTTTGGTGATGGCTGGCATAACGGGCGGCGCCAACTTTGGCTCCGGTAACGGGGGAGAGGCAGTTGAAATAGCAGCACACAGCAACGCAACCAACCTGGGCGGAAAGCAACCAGTGCAGGCCAAAACAAAACATGCAAAAAACAATGGGAAAAATAAATAATTGCTTACCTGCGACCCTCTGTGAGCTACGGGACAGCACCCGCCTCGAAGCAATGACGGTGAGACCCATGGGCGGCAGCAGCGCACTTGCAAGGTTAATGATTAAAAGGGTGCCCTGCAGGATTTCTGCACCAGAGTTGATGTTCTGATGATCAAGCTGCAGTTGCAGGAATGAATCATCTCCTGCCTCGCTGCCAGCCAGCTGGAAGGAAAAAAAAAGCGTTGATTGTTGAGGGTGTAATAAGCCGTGTTATATCCGGCCAACCCTTAACCACGAGTTTCGCTTTAGATGGGACGAAGGCGCTGTAGAAGTGCTGTGAAAGTGCTGTGGAAGCGCTGTAGATGCGACAAAGGTGCTGTGGGACGCGCTGTGGAATGTGTTCTTCAGGGACACTTTCAGTGACGCGCTCATTTCAACGCCCCTCAGTAAGCTGGACCCTGAATTCCACTTTGGGGCGCCTGTTAGTGGAGTGGGGCAATCGCAGGTTGCCATCACTAACATTGGCCCCTAAAATCACCTGTCCTCCGTAGACTGCCCAGATTACAGCCTCCCATCTTGAACGAAATTGAGCAAAGGGAACCGGGCTTTGAATTTCGGGATCTGACATGCCAATGCCAGGCCAATCAGATGCTGAGATGAATCACCGGTCAAATCCCGTTGGCACCTGCACATCACTGCACAGTATTGCCTTGCACTGGAGCAAAGAAACAAACGCAAGCAGATCGAGAAAAATATACAAAACATGCAATGGAAAACATTGATGGAGAGTATTAACTGAAAATATTAAATTACTCTCAAGTATATACCACAGACATGGACAGCCTGCATGTCAACCAATGCCCTGAAAACTAAATCGCCTAAAATTATATCAAGACATACGCTAAAAAAGAATCATCAAATCATTGGCAAGTCATCAAAAAGAAGAGAATCCATATTGCCCAGGCCAGACGACACCATCGACGTAAAGTGCCCCCAATCCGCATACTCGCCCAGTGACACACCCTGTACACTGCCGTCCAGCTCCGCCGTCGCCTCTCCCATGAAATCAACATAGTTGACATCTCCAGACGTTCCATCGCTCAATGCCATCGACATGGAGATAACGTCGCTCCGATGCACCTCGTTGCTCATGCCCCCCTCCAGGGCAGCGAGATACCCCTGCATGTTCCCCGTCTGCCGCAGAGCCTCGAGCCGCAGTTCCTCCAAAACAAGACAGTAGCGTTCCGTCAAAGAACCTTTTGATGCAATGGAGGCAATCTGAGACTGACACCGGGCGGCTGCTAACAGATACGAACCATATACTTCGGCGGGCGAGTCGCGCTTGTGAATGACGTAGATGTACAGTATAATGGTGGCATTAAACGCAATGTACGCCGTAATCTAACGCCCGTCTGTTAGCCACTATAACATAATGAAACGGACATGCCCGATCAACATACCCAGAATGAACGAAACATTTGGAGGGTTCGTGTCAGATCGTCAATCGTGGTGACGGTCTTCATGGCGGCGTCCAGGCACTGCCTTACACTCTCCTCTGCCTGCACAACCTCGCAGTCCTCTGAATCCTTGCTCTTTTGTGAAAGCAGCGAAAAGCTATTCAGCACAAAGGGCCGGTGCGTGAGGATGACGGCATGCCAGTACGTCAGATTCAGAACATTTCTCTGGCGCTGGAATATCGGGATGCAGAGCGAGGCGCTGAGCGTGTCAATGTCCAGAAACCAAGCCATGTCCTGCCGCCAGTCGCTCAACTCCATTGAAATCGATTTTACGGCTGCGACGCGTTGAGACGTTGATACAGGCTTGATTGAGTACACATGCCGAAGTATTCGGCCAATGATGCGAGCGATCCTTGAAGTTTTTTTACTTAGCCCACATGTTTCTTACTACTGTATCGCGAGTCAACTTACTTTACATGAGCAAGCGTAGCAAGCATTTTTGATGGCCCGTTTTTCGAGGTTGTGACCGTCTCCATGGAGCCTGTCATGAGATCCTCATCATCAACGCAGGATGGCAGGTCCGTGTCAATATCGTCATCCTGCAAGGACCGCGGCCGACCCAGAGCGGCGCTGAGATAAGCGTCCAAGGTGTACGCACACCAAAACGTCCGACGGCTGCACTCGACTTCCACTCGGCTGGACACGCTCGTTGGGTCCGGGTGTCTCTTCCTGTTGAGGCCAATCGCAAGCGCCAGACGTGCTACGGTACCGAAAAGACTCCAGCAGTGGTTGATGCGCGACTGGGTGAGAAGATAATGGCACTGGGCCAATCGAGCCTGGATGCTCGTGAGGCGTATCAGACCCTTTTCTTTTCTTAGTTGGTGTTCCGCTGCCAGGTAATATCGTGTACTGTAATTTTGTCAGCATTCACTTCCCACTGAACCTGGGTATTCTATCCTCTTATCGAATTGTGTACCTCAGATCTGGTGGGCCCGGCCGGTCATTGTCGGGCATGTACACTCTTCCTAGAGAAAACACCATGAAGAGCAGAGCAATCTTGGCTGGAGCATTTGTCGTGTCGCGGAGGACACCCAGAGAGTCGTAAAACTCATTGAACCATTCCTGCATCGTGGGCCGGTGAATGAAGCGGTACGTGGGCATGGAAAAGTCAAAATACCGATCCACTAGACGCTGCGCATCCTCTCTCGGCAGCATCATGCAAAATGAGGGATCAAACTCGGGAAGATGAAGCGGCGCATCGCCAAAGGTGAATATACTACTGCCTTGGGAAAAGGAAATGGCTTGATGCAGACGCTTCTGGATCCGGAGAAGAAACGAGACCCCAGACGCCGGGCCAATGTAATGGCCCTGAAGGTCTGTCTGCGATGGATCTGGCGAGCTCCGTACCGATGCCTCAGCATTCACAGCCTCGGACGTAGACGGCGTAAGGTAGCTGGGCGAGATGTGTCCCTCTTGACCCAGGAATGCCTGCCTGGACACTGTGATGCTATCGCCATGACCAAGATCATCGCGATCTACCACCGACGGCAGTCGGCAGTCGGCGTCCGCACCAGAGGGGATAGACGGCGCGCGACCTCTCTTGTACGCCGAGTCAAAAGTGCAACTGGCCTTGGAGCGCATGCAAAAGCCACACGGCTGTGTTCCATTGCACTTGATTTTTCTCCTGCACAGAGAGTTTCATGATTATTAGTCACAAGAGTTCAATTGACATGACTGCATTCATGTGCACTCTACTTTTCCACTTCATAAAACTCACGTCTTACATCTGTCGCATGCTCTAGTGACGCGCACGCGCTCCTTGTTCCTCCTCCGCCTGCCTGGCTGCACCACCTTTGGTGTGGTGGGTGCGTATGCAGGCGATGACGACAGTTGGGCATCCGCGGCGGTCATTGTGTACCGGATAAGCCAAAAAGCGTAAATGTAGATTGCTTTGATTTTACTTTTTTTTGTGAAAAAGAAACTCGTCGGATCTCAGCCGCAAAAATGATGAAGAATTGACGGAAAAGCGACAGCAAGGTCCCTTGAGCGTGGTAGACATGATGCGACACCAGAAGCGAACTAGTGTCGACCGAGTGCTTTTCCGTCTGGTGCGGGGGATTTATCCGTCTTATAGACTAACACTGCGAAACTCTGGCCTTTTCTATTTGCATGGAGAAATCTTATGAAGAATAGGAAAAAAGAGCTTAGCTGCCATTTGTGACTATCACGAGCTGGATATGTCTGCAACGGCCCATAGTTATGGAGTACCTAAATAGCTGGCATTAAATATCGCTTCCGTCAAAATGAATTGATGCCCCGGCGTACAAGTCCTGGTACATTTTAGTCCTCTTGCTTGCCTTGCTTGCCATAAGTAAAGACCCGATAGATCTGGTTTCAACGCCACCTTCCAAAAAAGCCATAAACGTACGACAAGTCTTGCATCATGACAGCCTCAGTCTCCAAGCGCCTCCAGGGCAAAACCATCCTTATAACTGGCGCATCTTCTGGCATTGGGCGGTCCACGGCATTCGAATTCGCCCGAACCTGTCCCCATGACCTCAAGCTGGTTCTTACGGCTCGCCGCATCGAGCTGCTCCAGCAGATTGCAACCGAAATCGCCGCCGAGGTCGGCACTGGCGTCAAGATTTTGCCTGTACAGCTCGATGTCGGCAACGCAGATGAGGTACGCTCATTTGTGAGCAAATTGCCTACCGAGTATCAAGAAATTGACGTGCTGGTCAATAATGCGTAAGTGCTACTTCTGCGTGCACAGGTACTTTATTTGGTAAAAATTAAAGTAGCTCAGTTGGGACAAATGATGAGCTGACAGCTGGAATCTAGGGGCCTGGTCAGAGGAGTGGCTAAAGCGCCTGAAATCGCCGAGGAAGACATTGCCGTCATGTTTGGGACCAATGTAACCGGCCTGATCAACGTTACGCAGGCCATTCTGCCCATGATGCTGAAGCGCAACAATGGCGAGGGCGCTGGCGACATCATCAACATTGGCTCCATTGCCGGCCGGGAGGCCTACGTGGGCGGCGGAATCTACTGTGCGACAAAGGCCGCCGTACGATCGTTTACGGACAGTCTGCGAAAAGAATTGATCGCCAAAAGAATACGGGTCATGAATGTTGACCCCGGTCAGGTTGAGACTGAGTTCTCCGTTGTCAGGTTCTACGGCGACGCCAGCAAGGCAAAGGCTGTCTATGCGTACGTTCTCTTCCGGTTTACTTTCCAAGAGAATGAGGTTTCATGTCTGACTATTATGCAGCGGCTGTGAGCCATTAACACCCGACGACATTGCTGAAGCCATTGTGTTTGTAGCTGGGAGGAGAGAGAATGTTGTAATTGCTGATACTCTCATCTTCCCGAACCATCAGGCTAGCCCTACCATAATGCACCGCAAATCTACTTAGACACTACCGAGGTCAGGCTATAGACGGAAACATGAGGAGCTGGCGCAATTTAGATTCAAGTTTTTATCACCTTTTACTAGAACAATGCGCCCATTGCTAAAAGCTAAGAATAATTCCTCATTTATTCAAGGCTGCCATATTGTCTGTAAATTATTAAATGAGCACTCCTCGGCATGTTTCACCAGGCGTCGCGTGGTGCATATCCGTGGCTGGTGCCGTGCATATCCGTCAATACCCCAGTATGACCCAAATTAACACAATGCCGCCCAATTCTGTTTCGGGCCAACATGCTTGCAGCTTTATGAAAACTTATGTACTCTTGTGGAGTTGGATACAAAGTGAAAACGACCTGGTGAAACTCGATGTTTGAGAATGCTACGTCCTCTAGATACATAATGCGCCTTTCGAGTTTAAACAGTAGACCATCGTTCCATAAAGCCTTTATTCTTGCCCACCATGACGCCTCGAAAAGTTCCACCAGGTGGCGTTTGGGCGCCGGCCGTTACATTCTTCGATCCCAGCACGGACACCGTGGACACGGAGGCTCAAGCTCTGTATTTTACCTACCTCTCCAAAACCGGCCTCGCCGGCCTCGTCGTCCTCGGCACCAATGGCGAGACGTTTCTACTTACACGCGAGGAGCGCAAGGCAGTCCTGGAAACGGCGCGCAAGGCATGCGGACCGTCGTATCCCATCATGGCCGGGGTGAGCGGGCACTCGACCAAGCAGGTCCTTGAGTTTATTGACGATGCGGCGGACGCGGGCGCTGACTACGCCCTCCTCCTCCCGCCGTCGTACTTTACCAAACAGACGACGCGGACAGTGATTGAGGAGTTCTACGACGACGTCGCCGCGGCGAGCCGGCTGCCCATTGTCATTTACAACCTGCCCCTGGTGTGCAACGGCATCGACCTGGACTCGGCCACCATTGCCCGGCTGGCCAAGAGGAACGTCAACATTGTCGGCGCCAAGTTGACCTGCGGCCTCGTGGCCAAGATTACGCGCCTGGCGGCTGAGTTTGGGCCGGACGAGTTCTCCACGTACGGCGGCCAGGGCGACGCGCTGATTGGCAGCATGGCGGCCGGCGCCGTGGGCATGATTGCTGGGTTCGCCAATGTGTTTCCCCGGACCATTGTGCGCATCTACGAGCTGTACCAGGACGGCAAGGTGAAGGAGGCCATGGAGCTGCACAAAAAAGCCGCCCTTGCGGAGCAGCCGTGCAAAGCCGGCGTCGCTGCCGTCAAGTACGCGGTGGCGATCCGCATGCCAAAGTCGGTGGGAATTGAGGGAGCACTGGAGAAGTTGAGACCGAGACGGCCATATCAGGAGCCGTTGGAGGCGGTGAAACAGGCCATTGAGTCTCACACTGCTACTTTACAGGACATTGAAGTTAGTTTGGCAATGGAGACGGCACTCAACGGCAACCATTCCGAGGCTTAATAAAAAAATTTAACGTCATATTGCCCTTCAATATCAGAACTTTGTGTATTTTACTGCGAACCTGTGGCGGCTTCTGCGCCGAACTTGCCCGCGAATCAAATGCTAACTAACGAGCCTTGCCGTAAGTCACCAGCTGCAATTCGTCCACCATGCGTTGGGGGCAACAATAAGATTCCGATTATAGTACAGCCTAGTGTCAGTTGGAATGACGGAAACACCCTGGTCCTGCTTGTATTACCTGGGGTTGAATGCGCCACATGGTGTGCTTTTCCGTGTAAGTCAACGGCTTTCATTGGCTTAAACAAAACGGAAAAGCCGACTGAATCACAAATCCCATTGTTTTAGCACCAATCCAACATCTCAAGAACAAGCGTGAATACTCAAGCCATCGGATTCATTGATGGAGACTGTTCGTTCCACAATTTGGGTCCCCGGCTGCTACGTCGTAATGCAAATTGGAGACAGCAACTTTACCTATTTCAGCTGAGGCGAAGGCGACTTCTTAAATAGCTTCCCCCGCAATCGATCTTGGCTATCAGCAAACTGTCGAACACACAAGCTCCACGTCTCCCCACACAAAACGCTTGGATTCACCCAAGCTGGGCTTTGGTGTCTTTCTGTCCCCAATTGACGAAGCTATTGTTTCAACTATCCACAATGCTGAACTTTAAGAATTATCGCGTATATATGTTGGCGGCTGTGGCCTATCTAGGCTCCGTCCTATTTGGTGTGTGATCCCTCACTATTTTTGAGCCACTGAAACACATTCTTTGGAAGCAGCTTACACGCAGAATGGCGTCTGACTTGAACTTTCATAGGTTATGATACGGGTGTGATGGGCAGTGTTCTTGCCCTGAAGAGCTTCAAGCTTGATTTCGGCCTTCCCCTTGAGAAGGGTGGATTTGCCTCGGCCAAGAACGCCCAAGTCGCCTCTAATGTCGTCTCACTGCTTACCGCCGGCTGCTTCTTCGGCGCCATTGCGGCCTCCTTCCTCAACGACCGCTTCGGACGACGCTACTCACTCATGGGATTCAGCGTCGTCTTTCTCGTCGGCGCGGCGGTCCAGACGGCAGCGTCACGCATCGCCCACATCTATGCTGGCCGTGTCGTCGCCGGTCTGGGCATCGGTGGCATGTCCAGCATCACACCAGTCTTTGTCAGCGAAAACGCGCCCCCGGCGGTGCGCGGTCGCATCGTCGGTTTGTTCCAAATCTTCCTCGTCATCGGCCAGGATCTTGCCTACTGGCTCGACTATGGCGTGGCGCTGCACATCCCCGTGAGCACAAAGCAATGGCGCATCCCTGTTGCCATTCAAATCATTCCGGGTGCACTGCTGCTCATTGGCCTCTTCTTTCTCAATGAGTCTCCGCGATGGCTCATGAAGAAGAACCGCAAGGAGGAGGCGCTGAAAGCGCTCGCCTACATTCGGAATGCACCTCCCGACAGCGCCGAGGTGCAGACTGAAATTGCAGAGATTACGGCTTCGGTCGCTGCGGAGCTGGCGCTGACCGAGGGCGTCACCTGGAAGGAATGTCTGACGCCCTCGAATCGGCACCGCTTCATTCTGGCCTTTTGTATCATGGTCTGCCAGCAATTCTCTGGCACAAACAGTATCGGGTACTATGCGCCCCAGATCTTCCAGACCATCGGCATCAGTAGCACCAACACATCGCTCTTTGCCACTGGCATATATGGCACGCTCAAGGCCATCACAGGTATGCTGTTCTTGGCATTTGGTATTGATAGATGGGGCCGGAGGAACAGTCTCCTGGGCGGAGCTTTCTGGATGGGCAGTGCCATGTTCATTATTGGAGCCGTTCTTGCGGCCAAACCGCCCAACCCAAACAGCACCAAGGTATCCCCAGCATCCATTGCCATGGTCGTCCACATCTATCTGTACATTATTGGATACTCTGCATCCTGGGGACCAACGCCATGGGTCTACGTCTCCGAGGTAAGCTCTACATGCCGGACGAGAATTTGATTCAATATGCAGTACATGCTAACGATAATTCTTGCAGATTTTCCCGAATCGCCTCCGCGAGTACGGCGTTGGTCTGGCGGCAACAACGCAGTGGCTGTTCAATTTTGTTATTACCGAATTCACTCCTGCCGCCGTCAACCACATTGGCTGGCGCACTTTTCTAATGTTTGGCATTTTTTGCTATGCAAATGGCGCATTCATCTTCTTCTTCATCAGGGAGACCAAGGGCCGCACATTGGAAGATATGGATGTTTTATTTGGTATGATCAGTGAGGATCAGAGAAAGGCTGATATCGATTATGCTCTTCACAAAGGGATGGATCTAGAACATATTGAGCGGCGGGATGAAGAAGTTGGCACAGAGCTCAAATCTTCAGCGACGACAAAATAGCGAGCTGTAAGGATGAGGCTTAATGTATCATTGGAATACAAGAATACAATACTCAGATGTTTATCATGCCTCCATGATGCGAACATTATGTTTACTGACCTTTACAGCAGGTTCAGCTACAAGACTACAAGCAGCCATTGGCTGGCTCTTGAGACTTTTGAACGGTCGCTATTCACCGAGGTGAACAACGCATCCGCCTTGCTGAAGGGAGGAGTCATTAAGCGATTTGACTGATTTTGAGCTGCATCTATGGCGTCGCCGACGGCACTTGGCCGTCGCCCCAAAATTTGAAGTCCTGTCCATCAAGTGGCTTCATTCCTGGCAATACAAATCCCATTATCTTGGCCTTGCCCGGCAAGTACAGAGCATGGCCGCCTTCGACGAATCCGGCTCTGCGGGCAGTCTTTTGCGCTGCAATATTGTCGTAGCCCGTCAAGAGGCTGATCTCCTTCAACCCAAACTCCTCGGTCCAATATTTGAGGACTCGCGTGGCCGCTTCCCCGCCGTATCCCTTACCACGGTATTCCTCGTCAAGGGCGAAACCCAGGTCTGGCGCGACATCCGGAACCCGGCGACACAAATTTATGAGACCAATCCGATGGCCAGGCTCGCTGCCGAGATGCACAATATAAATTGGCACCTCGTCAATGGCCACGCCGAACGTGTCACTGGGCTTCAGCATTGTGCTGTAGCACAACCGAAAAACTTCTTCAGCATCCCAGACGCCCTTTGGGGACTCGCCGCCGGCACCGGAAGCATTTAGCAGGTCCGCCGAATACGTCAGGTCCCCTTGATCGTGCTGATTGAGACGGGTAAAGGTGAGCCGCTCAGAGTGAAAGATGGGCGCAAATGTCGTTTTAGCACCAGTCATGATGGAGATGAACTTTTGTATCTGTTGCGGGATAGTGTGATCTATGGTGGGATAGTGCGATGGACCGGATAATCCGTAACAAGTGGTGAGAAGCGGTGAGAAGATGTTCAAGGGCTGCTGCCTGACTGACGCTGAACACATCAAAGCTCCAATGATAAACCTACCGAGTCAGTCCTATGGGTCCCTAATAAATGACGAGCCTAGGCATCATTATTAGCGTGAGACAGCCAACTAACGAAATATCCCGACAATGTTGCCGATGAGTCTACACGGAGAAAAAAGAGACCAGAAACGGAAGCCAGCGGGGCAGCAGCTGTTTAGGTACAGAACGATGCGCCCAACAATGAGAGTCATTAGGGCTTACTTTGCTTCATTCTCTCGCCGCGGGATAGATAGACTTGCACCTCTCTTTGGGCAAGAATTTAGAACAAAGGATTACATACTAATCATTTAATGGCGAGGCTTGCGCTAGTATAATTGCTGTTCGCGAGCCTACTACTTGTTGGTGCGGAACCAATGAACGGTAAACAATGATGTGGTGGACCAAGTTGCGAAGAACGGCGGCACGAGCGATGTTTCTCTCGCCGGTGCCAGACCGAAATCGACTATAGAAGACGGAGCTTACCGGCGGATCTAAACGGTATTGCCGCTGCTCATGGGAAAGGCCAGGCTGGCATTTCCTATGCACGTTTTCAATACATGGCAGCTGTGTCTGACGGCCACTGTTGGCAGCCTGGGCCAGATAAAAAAGCTGTTGGTCTTGGCCTCGCATTGAGCTTGAGGCTTCTTTTTATTCCCAGTAAATACCTCCAATACCTCCAAAACTAAGAAATCAACTCTTGAAAATGACGAGGATTAAACTGACAGTCATTGGATTTTGCCTCTATTTGACCTAGCTTTCTTATATCGTGGCTTACTACCAGTTTGGTGGTATCATTTGTCAAAACCGTTTAGTTTCTGGCAGTTTTTTCATCCCCACAAGATAAGCGCCTTCCATGTGGAACTAACTAACCAACTAACTAGTCATGCCTATTCCCAAATTGAGCAATTGCTGTAGTCGACGGCAGTTCCGGCTTTCGGAACCACCAAATAGACTGTTTCATTTGTCCGATTTTGCTCATTGCGGAAGAGTTACGCAGTTTTCCGTGAGCCTCCATAGTCGTTGTTCGTTTTATATAGTACCCTGTACTTCCGATATTAGTCTACTAAACCGAAACAGCTGTGAACCCCGACACAGCCTCTCACTGCGGACCGCCTTTTACATTGGCTGGTCAATCTTTACCAGCATTGGGCAGCCATATTCTACATGAACAGGCTCACGGCTGAGACGCTCCTCGCCGCTCCCCGGCGTGGAGATGCCGTGCCCAATGCCAGTGGCCGTCTTGCCTTGCATACACTTTCGACCCACAAGTTTGGCGACCGGACACATAAAGAGGTGCGAATTATGAATGTTAAGACCGGTCACTCCTCCCAATTTTCCGATGATGAGAATGTACATGACGCCGCCTGGATCCCCGGGACGACTGGTGATGATATCGTATACCTTCGCTCTGGTGGTGACGACCGCAAGGGCCGTACTGAAGTTGTCGTCGCCAGTGCTGTGTATGTGACCAAGGAGCATTACACCATTGCCGATATCGACGCACCAATTGCCGACCTAAAGCTCAAAGCTTTAGGCGACGGAAGTGTCGCTTTTGTAGTTACAGGTCTGGTTGGCAAGGATGGTTCGTTGTTTAATGACCAGAAAGCCAGGCATAAATCCACCGGGCGCATCTATGATACTCCACGAGCAGTCGTAGTAAGTTGTATAAGGTTCCCTTCAAAATAATTTCTTCACTTTCTTATTACGATGTAGTGGAATGAGCTGCGCAAGACCGAAAGGTATTCCCTGTGGTACACGAAGCTCGTGTCAGAGCATGGAAAGTGGAAGCTGGCAGCGGAGCTAACCAATCTGATTGAGGACAAGAGCCTGGAAATCGTCGGCAAATATGATAACGGCGATGCGAGAGATTCCTATGATGTATCCAAGAATGGAATTGCCTTTATTGCCGACGATTTAGGTACGCAGAAGCCGCACGAAATTGGCTATTCTCGCGCGTACTATACAAGCATCGAATATTTTGTGAAAACTCCAAAACAGAAGCCGCAGCTGATTTCTATGCCGAAAAAAGTCAAGCCTGGGAGCTGCTTCAACATCCGCATCTCCCCAGATACATGCATCATTGGGTTCCTGTACACGCAAAGTGGTTCCGTCCATAATGAGCGGTTGTATATGACGTCCACGTTTTCACTTTCTGCTTTTGATGTTCTGAGCCAGCTTGGTTTAATCAAAGAAGACTATGATCCCCTTGGTGGCTTTGAATTCACTGAATGCTCAAACAGGCTGATTCTAAAGACCAGCCGACGTGGTAGAGATATTCTGGCTCATTTAAGGCTCCGAGAAGGTGAGAAACCTATCGCTTTCTTCAAGGGGGGCAGTGTTTCTAGTTTTCGGTCGTTACAAGACGGCAATTGGGATCAATTACTTGTGTCGAGCTCCAACTTCATTGACAGCAGCATCTTGCAGTTCGTCCATGTTCATGGCGACAGTAAAATCAAAACAATATCATCCATGACGGACAATGGAAAAGAGTTTGGCCTGTCTCCTACAATGGTCTCTGAATTTTGGTTTGAGGGTGCCGACAACATTCGGGTGCAGTCATTTATGCTGCGACCAAGTGATTTCGACGAGAGCAAAACATATCCTTGGGTGCTTATACCACACGGCGGCCCTGTCCTCGCCCATAAAGACGGCTGGAGTACAAGAGTAAGCGACCTGTACACATAGCACAGACAGATATTTTTTTCGAGATACTGATTCATTATGAAGTGGAATGCGGCGGCCTGGGCTGAACAAGGCTATGTTGTAATTTTGCCAAACATCACCGGCAGCACCGGGTTTGGTTGTGGATTCGCCAACCGTGAGTACCCAACGCCAGGTCAGCCACGGTGGGGGGAGAGATGCCAGTGATTCTAACTGCTGTTTTAGGGATACGAGGGGAATACGGAGGAAGACCTGCCACTGATATCTTAAAACTCGTCGGGCATCTTGAGAGCATTCCTTATCTTGACCAAGACAAGGCAATTCTCGCTGGAGCCAGTTATGGAGGCTACTTGATTAGTTGGCTCTTTGGCGACGAGGTTATTAAGAAGGCAAGTACAACTGGATACTTTTTCTACCACCCAAAGGCGAATTTCACTAATGCCAGGATCAGTTCTGTGGAGCCGTTTGGCATGACGGAGTCTATGGTATCCCGTCAACGAACATGCAAAATGACCTGATTATGGATGATGGCATATTTGAAGGTTCTGTATACCCTTGGATCAACCATGGTGCCCTGGAGAAATGGAATCCAGCACGCCCAGAGCGCATTTGCAAATGGAAGAATGCACCGCCCACCCTTATTATCCATAGCGAAAAGGACTATCGCTGTCCATTTGCTGATGGCATTGCCACAATGCATGCACTACAGGGCCATGGCGTTCCAACACGGTTCTTGACGTTCCCGGATGAGGGACATTGGGTCCTCAACCCAGAGAACTCACTCGTTTGGCATCAGACTGTGTGGGACTGGATTGCGAGATGTGTTTCTGGAAAGATTAAGAGAGGAGACACAGAATGGTGAGTAAAGTATCGATTGTGTTGCTAATGAAGAAGAATTACATGGAAGCTTGTAAACGGCATTACAGCTCATGAGCTGCCAACGAGATAGAGAACGACGCGGCTCAGCGCCGCCGTCAAATCAGCATTTCAGTTTTAGATCCAAGACTATTTATTTATTACATTTAATCAAATATATTTCAGAATTAGAAATTGCCTATTGTACTACATCATCATCTACACCTCAACTCAGCGCACGTTTTGGGAGGGCAAGTCAACTAGTGTCGCGTACAAGCAATGGGTACCACGCCGCTTAATCGTACATCTAGGTCTTACATAGTTAGGTTTCCACAGTGGCAGGTCAATAGGTTACATTCCGCACTTTGACAAATAGAAGGCTTGTTGGAGGCTGGATTGAAACGCTAAACCCAACAGTGTAAAGGACGGCGTGCATTCCACAAAATACGGCCTGTGTATAGCGTAGTTCAAACAGAGCAACTCGTATCCCCATATATACTGCCCTAGTAGTTAATGGGGATAACGCCGTGTATAAATAAGCGTCTTACACTCATCATTTCTCGCGCACAATGTGATTGTCATTCCCTCTGAAAACCTGGAAATGCCACAAACTAAAATATCATCAGGCGTGCACACCTTCCCAGCACCAGGCGTCACATTGACGTATACCGTCAAGGGCTCTGGGCCGCTGCTCTTCATCCAAGCCGCCGGATGGGGCATTTCATCGCGGTACCTTCAAATTGGGCTTGCTACTCTCGAGGAGCACTTTACCCTGATTTACCCAGAGCCGCGCGCCTCCGGCAACTCGGCGCGACCAGACAATGAGGATGACATGGGCACATCCGACATGGCCGACGACATTGAGCGCCTCAGAGTCCATCTCCAGCTCGACCAAATTGACCTCGTCGGTCACTCCAACGGCGGCACAATTGCGCTCGCCTATGCGGAGCGCTACCCGACCGCTGTGAGGAAGCTGATCCTCGTAACACACTGGCTGGCGGGCTATGACGACTCGGCGGAGTGGAAGCGGTTTCTAGAAGAGCGCCGCGAGAGGCCAGCCTATGCGAAGGCTCTTGCCGCGTTCAAGGCCACGGCGGACCGGGCGCCTGACGCACCACCCTTGTCAGATGATGAGTGGTATAAGAACTTGGTGGACTCATTGTCGTTTTACGTTGGGGATGTACAGAACCATTATCCTATTTTTGTTGAGGCCATGGGCGTGCCGTCGCGCTGGGTGGGCAAGATGCAAAGCGCGGCCGATAAGAAGAAACCATTAGAGCTGTATGCCGGGCTAGATAAGGTAACAGCAAAGACGCTGTGCATAGGATGCTCCGAGGACCCCGTTTGTTCAGAGAATGCATCGCGAGTAACTGCAGAAGGCATTCCTGGGGCAAAGCTGGTGGTTGTGCGGGAGGTGGGACACTTCCCATGGATTGAGCAGCCAGATGAGTTTTTCCCGGCAATCAGAGATTTTATTGAGCCGTAATTTTATTTCTTTCCTCGAGTGTACCAAAATGTGCGACCAAGGCAGCTGGTGTCTGAGAGCAACTGTTTCTGCTGTTTCTGCTGTTTCTGCTGTTTCTGCTGTTGAGGCCATCAGCTGATCAGCAAGTCAGTTACAGCATTTTCAAACGCCTTTCCAGCGCTTTCAAAAGGCCGTTTTCAGGCTTGCCCTAATAAAAAAGCTGACTCACAAGCAGGAAAATATACCCTGAAGGGAGCCGTACACTGATCCGTCGCCAGATCTACCTGTAGACATTGAATGTCTCATCGAAGCGGCATGCTGAAGTCATGACAAGTTTGCTTTGATGAAGTGTTCCCCGCCACGCCATAAGTTATGGAACATTACAGAAGAAAGAGTCCATGATTGGCATGCTACTGGGACTTTTAGACACTGGTGACTGTGTTTTGTGTGTGTGAAGATGCTATAGTAATAAGTTACCAGAGACTGATTGCGGCTTTCAGCCACAGCCATTACGTAGACGGCGCCATCGGACAAGACTGTCGCAGTAATCACAAAAATTCCTTCCACATAATATGGCCAGTTCAGTCTCGCAGATCTTTGTTTCAAGGGTGACTAATTTTAGCTGCATTACGCATGGACTTGTCGCAAACTTGAGGTGCCTCGATGATTGGACGCCGCCTCGCAGGCCAGCACACCTTCTAGAACGACCACCAGTGTAAGTCGTGGCTTAATATTTTGATCTGCAAACCATCTAAATGTGCTTAATAGTTTAACTTTTGAACTCAGCATACCAAGTGGAGCGGCTTTCAACCTCGGCCCAGTGCTTGGCAGCATTTTTGCTCTGTACTTGCAGCGAGGCGGGGTGAAGGCGCATTACCAGACATACGAAGACTTCTGTTCTGAATTTGCCTCCGCATTCCACTTGTAAGCGCTAACCACCCAATTTTCCATATAGGCTTTAAGCTTCGGACGCATTAACACCCCGATGGTTGCCATTAGAGCGTCGTCTCTGGTTGTTCAATACCATCGATTTCTTTGAGTGCGCGAAGCTTCCAGCAAGTCAGCCTACCTAGTCTACGTAACAGTTGGAGTAAATTGAGATTGGCTAAATAATCGCTCTATTTAGTTGTAGCGGTTGTATGTGTAGATCGAAACAGGACTTCGGCACCTCGGCCCCTAACAGTTGCAACCTAATTAATTGTAAGTGCTTTACCAAGGAAGCGCTTTTAACCGCCGCAACGCCTGTAAGTGACTTGCTTGGAGTTTGGTGCACTCAAAAGGGTAAGTTCTGATGACAGGGAATACGGATTGAAGCTTAGGTTGGTAAACACTTTGCATTGCACAGTGCTGGTGTCCTGGCAATCAGTAGTTGACAGTCCATGAGAAGATTACACTGGAAAATACTCGTCAAGCTTAAAGATACCGGCGAGCCTTGTCATTACCTACATGCAAAGAACGCGTTGTGGACTGGATCGCATACCGGACTGCCGATCGCTTGTTCGTGATGTCATATACCACTTCATTGCCAATTATAGCTGTTGATCCGGACCTCTGTTGGCCCGTACTTTTATAATCCACTCACATGGCAGTAAGATCCAATTTGGCCTATGCTTTGCAATCTACTCGCATGCCTGTAAGCTTCAATTTGGCATCTGGCTATGTTTGCATGGATATTTCTTCGGGAGTAGAGTCAGAATGCCTCGGCGCATGTCGTAATCTCAGCCCGAAACATCAGCACAGTTGACTTACCTGTACTAATCAAGGACTGAAAATCATTGCCGTCTTGTGCTAATCCAATTTTCGTTTTGAGAAGTATATAAAGCCTCGCAAACACCCTTCTATTCCGTGATACTCTGCATCAACAGCATCCATACAAAACACAGCAAGATATTACTCAAACATTTCTTTACACTTCAACTCCATAGCCCAATATTCTTCAAAATGCTCAAATCGATTCCTCTGTTTATTCTTGGTGCTGCCACTGGCACTCAAGCCCTATGGCTAGCCATTGCAGAAATGACCTACCAGACCAACACCAACGGAGGCGGCACCTTCCCCTCCCCATTCTGCCAGGTTGGCAGGGGTGATACTATTGATGCTGCCATGGGTGCTGCCGGTAGCACTACCGACGGAACTGCAATTGGCGGTATTCAGAAGTGCAGCGAGCTCCCCTCCACGAAGAGCAATCAGCTAGGAGGATTCTGGAATGATCATGGGACCATCAACTACGAAGATGACAAGACTCACTGGTCCTGCAACCCCGGGTCAGGTTCGTCAGGACAGTGCGACGCCGGCGACGGTGCGCCTAAGAGGAAGAGATCCGGTGCCAATATGGCGGCGGTAGAGTTCTCAGCTTAGATACAGAACTGGGTGGGCATTGCAGAAGGAGCCAGCACATAGAATCGAACGAATAAATTCTAGACACACCGTATGGATCAATCCAACTGAAAGCCCCCCAAAACTGAACGCTAACAATGGTGCAGGAATTTGTCATATGCTGGAGCGCCATTACCAATAAATCCATGCTAGTTTGTCCTATACTGGGGCTGCAAGAGTGAGATTAGGTAGCTGTTACTGGCGGCATGTGATTTCCTCTGCTACTACACATCTAGACTTGTGAGTCTCTTCCACCATCTTTCTAGTTAAGGTTGTTATATGAGGTTTGAATACCAACGTGCCTTCCCCCAATAGCACCAATCCGCAGCAGAAAAATAGTTAGGCGGAGTTCGTAGTCTATTTTAAATTTCCCAATCCTACATTTTCTCAGTCTACATAGTTCAGTTGCTCGATGCTGACGAGTGTGCCTTCCTGCCGACGTCGTGGACTAGCAAATCATCAGAGGTCATGCCAATCGCAGCTCTAATTCTCCTCACCGGCACCGTTACTAGACGGATTATTTGCTGCATTGGGTCTTCTCACCACTACCGTACAGCGCGAATGAGTGGAAAAAGCTGATAAGTTGCATCAGTTGCCCCCTAACAGTTGCCCCCTCGGCGCCGAGATGATGTGATAACTTTGTAGTCTCGAGGCTCATTAAATCAAGCACCTTGGAAAGTCTCCGATTGGCGGATCCGGAGGACGGGTGAGCGATCACTCCCGGCCGAAATTGTCGTTCCTTGCTGCTTAACCACCAGGTGAAAACGGCCCCAGGATACACTTCTCGCGTGACCTTGTTACCCCTTTCTACTACCTTGAGCTTACACACCGGCAAGCTGAGAGGCAATGTGGTGCCAATGGTTATAAAACTACAGTAAAAAAGGTGCCCGCTGTACGTTCATTTAGGTCGAATTGTACGGTGCTCCTCACAGTAATACGCCGACGCAAGTTACTGATCCTGTTCAAGCTGAAGGAAATCTTTGTCAGTATAAAGGGGCTATTGAATACTTCTTCACCCGATAATGGCGCTTTGATTATTTACTTCATTCAAAAGCGGGATGTCATTTGTATATACGGGGACGTCCAAGGGCGACTATGGCCGATATATCAAATTGTCAAATTGCTCAGTGCCCTTCTGTTTATAACTACTTTCACATAGTGAGACATGGAATAGCGAGTCACAGTATATTCAGACAAAAATGACGCTAATTTGCCCGTCACGCATGCGAGAGCAGTGAGGGACCTTAGTCCGTGAAGGGTAAGACATCCGTCTCCCCATCAACTAGTCTATTTTGAAACCTTCGCATACCGCAGCGACGATCGCACAGTATTATTGGGAGGGTGACTGTTTATTTCTGAAATTGTTAGTATATCCATAAATAGGAATTTATGTCCTAGGCTTCAAAACTTTACAGCTTAAAAACCTCGTACCACCACATTTACCGCTGAACATTCACTGCCTGTCCTGCCACCAAAGACTCCTACACCCATCCACGGAAGATTTGTTCGTGCGTATAGTCCAATACTTATGTCTTATCTCCCAAAATGTATTAACATTCGACAGAAGATGCGGTATGCGATTGCTTTCCTCTTTGTGGCTTCAGCCCTCGCCCAGGTTAATAGGCGTACCTGCATAATGGACGACTATCCATATCCGAACATTCGCGATAAGCATCACATCGTAAAATGTGAGAAAGGATATGAAGTATTGGAGGAGTGCAAGAAGGGGGCTATTGCAATAATGGATGAGAAGAGTGGGGAGGGTGCTAAATGTGTTGCTGTTCTGAATTAAGTCGGTGAATTCGATTCGCCTTGGAATATACTACAGCTCTAAACGACTGTCTTGCCGGGAAGCATGTGCAATGCATTATATATAGCAAATATTCCGCTTTATTAAAAGATAGAAGTTATTATTCTCATAACTTCACTATATTTGTCAGGGACATAGCAGGTACATATTGGATGCTAGGGATACCTGGCACGGCTGGTTATTGCTGGATCTTTTTAGATCTCTATGGCCGAGTAGCTACCTAGCACCCTCGTCCTCACAAGAAGGTACAGAGCTAAACCTAAAGCATAGGTAAAGACAACATGGATTCCCCAAAATGTGGCCTGCATATCCCGAACTCTAAAAAGGTAAGCCGTTATCTTTGTGCCCACTTTGACCTAGTTAGTTTCCTTTACTGAATATGACAGATCCTGAGTCGCCGCATGCTTAACGGGAAAGCCGGTCTTGATCTCCCGAAACGCAGAATACGCGGTTCGTTCAACGGGAACTCAACCAGCGAAATCAGCTTATTTGTGGAGCTGCTTCGAGCACCCGGCAGAACATGGAAGAACATGTCTTCAAAAATGGGTATTGCAGACTATTTTCCTTGATATTATTGAACAGGTTCTTGATTTGCAGTGGATTTGCTGTCATGCCAGCCTTCGTGTTGTCCTCTTTCCTGTCTAGGACTGCGACTTTCAAGTCCGGTACTGGTGGTTCTGTGTAGAATTGTGGCTGCTTCTAAGCGACTATGGCCATTGCAGCGCCTATCTAAGTATTTCCTCGACAAATTTTGTGATTTGGTCAACATGAGTAAGGAAAGGCGCATGCCCAGCATCCTCCAGACTAAGCACTTTCCACTCAACGCCGCTGTACTGTAGCATTGCCTCCTGGCCCGCGACAGGAATCGCATTGTCAAGATGGCACTTGATGTACCCCCTCCTCCCATTAAATTCTTTGTCCGGCCAAGCTGGAGACGGACTGGGCGTGATCAATGTAGTGAAAGCCTGCTGTTCCATTCCGGCAATGGCTTGCGCCGCTTGTTCTTCAGTCGCACCATTGTAGAAGACGTGTTCAGGGCCGTCCACATCGAGATAGCCGGTGGATTTCTAACAACTTAGTATCATAATCCATAAAGAAAGTATCTTCACATAGAGAGTGGCGGCAGTACTTACATTCAGCACAGCCCAAGGAGCAGGTTCATCCCCAGGCTTCACCATGCTGTCGCCCTCGTTCATCACGAATGCGGATATGAATAAAAGGCCAACAACGCCACCCCGTTTACCATCAGCACGGCGCTCAGATATGCTTAGACCCTTGGCAGCGGCAGCGCCAGGAATCCCGCCATATGAATGCATTACAAGCAAAACTTCACTACCGCGCTCTAGCTCTGGCATGAGAAGCTCTCGCACATAGGCAGCGTCCGTCGCGACATCTTTATCCCGTGGATCCAGCGCGCCAACAGAAGGCAGTCCGCCAGACAAAGTAGAGTATCCGGCCTCTTCGAGAGACTCTAGGAGTGCCCCATAGTGCTGGGGTGTATGCCATGCACCCGGAACAAGAAGAATAGTTGGCTTTGACATTGTTGTGAATGATTTCGCGTAATACCACGTACAACGGTTTCCAGTTACGGCGTCTATTCACAAATGCATACATACAACACACACGCAAACATATATATACATATTTTCTATGATGGTAGGATGAACAATCCATATACTACGAAAGTCTGAAGCTTGGTACACTGTTGTGTCTACTGACCTAAAACGGATTTGATCCTTACATAATGTAGGGCAGGGTTGCTTTCTCTACTACCCAAAAACGTAATGTACCGAATAGCCGAACCGAATAACCTCCTGACATTCTAGCATTTGGTAACTAGTTGCATTATTAATCTGCGGGAATTAGATCCACAGTCAGCTTTGCCTACTGGCTTACAGCGTGGCAGAATCCACCATGTCACGAGTCAAGATATACAGCAGAATAGTACGTTTGACATAAGCAGCCGTGGATGAATTTAATTTAATTTTAAAGCAGAATGTAGCCCAGAAGTGAAAAATTGCTCGTTGTAGATGTGGCTGGTTCATTTTAGTCTTTGGCTTGTAGTGCATAAGTCGTTGGCTTGGTAGGCTAGACTTGCATTAAATGGTCTACTCATCCATCATCTAAGTTAGCATTCTGCATATATGGCACCCGGTTCAACGGCCGAGCTAGTGCGCCTCCGCAGGGTGCTCTTCTTTTAGATCTTAACTGACTTGATTTAGTTATTATTAATTATCGCGCCTCTGTTCTCTCACAGTGCTATCTGTCAACAGGAAGGTGTGACTATAGACACTTCACCAATATCATACATGAGTAGAAGTAGCTAACCGTGTGTTAATCGTGTCAGCCTAGTTAGTAGCAACTACAGAGCTACATATTCCTACAACCTAGTATGTGCGAGGGGCCGGGCCAGGCCGCATTATTGAATACGCAGCAGTACAACGCTCATGCCGTCGGTAGTATATAGCACCAAAACCACCAAAACTACTATTCTGGATCAACCCTCACGTCTTATTGCTAGTTTTACATCCGTTCAGTTAAATAACGCTTCCACCAGTCCTCCTTGCGTATAAATGACTGATGAATGGTATTTTCCCCAACCCATCCATGACCTTCATTCGGGAACACAACCACCTCGGCGACTCTTCCCTTGGCATGCATCGCGGAGGCCATCATCTGCGCTTGAGCTACAGGAACGACCATGTCAATCTCTCCCTGTAATAGCAACAGAGGTGCCTTTACATCGTTGGCAAAATGACATGGGCTGCGCTCTACCAATACACGTTCTCTGTCCTCAGGCTTTGTCTTGCTAAGCATTATTCGATCCACATCTTGGCTTTCAAACTTGTACGAATCAGCCTGAAGTGCTTTGACGTCACTAATGCCGTAGGAGCTGATCCCCGCGGCCCAAACATCCGGATACATTTGTAAGGCCCGAAGTGTCAGATATCCACCTGCACTGCCTCCATAAATTCCAACGCGTTTTTCATCGATCAGGTTCCTGTCCACGAGAAAATTTACAGCACTGACAGTATCAAAGACATCAACAAGGCCCCAGTAGCCTGAGAGTCGCTCACGGTATTCTCTCCCGAAGCCAGTGGAGCCAGTGTAGTTGACAGCACACACGGCAAAGCCACGCGTGGTCCAGTACTGAATTTCCAAATCCAGGGCGGGAGACGTATGTCCATTGGGCCCGCCATGAACTTTGACAAGGAGGGGAGGGAGAGTTTTGCCAGGTGCCTGGAAGTTGGGATTGCGAGGAGGGAAGTAGAACATGTGCACAACGCCGTCAGCTTGAGGCCCACAGACCTGCGGCGCAGTGTAACTTATTGCCCGCGAGACAAATCCAGGTGCTAGGTCAAACGATGCAGTTGCCATGAGAATAGCCTTTTCCGTTTCAAGGGATGGGGCAATTGTAACCAATGCGAGTTCCTGTGGTGATGTCGCAGAGGAAGCGACAATTGCAAAAGAGTTGCTTGACACTCGGTAGATTCCAGTTTCTGGGCTTCCAATATCAACGTACGGGAGGTCAAGTTCTCGACCTGTGCAAGTTGTGGTATCAATGAGCATAAGTCGACTTGTGGCCTCAGTAACCGCTGTGGCCACGATGGTCGTCTCTGTCAGGTGAATGTATGTAGAACTAGACAGTGTTAGCCCAGGTGGTGTTGAGAAATTCATCTGAAACGTACCTTCCAAGCAACCATTCAGCACCAGCAAATTCTGACTTCTCTGCGCCAGTTATAGTCAACGCTCGTATTTGATGCGCCTGGGGGCAAAAGGAATACAATTGCCAGTAGCCTGTTCGATCGCTTGCAAAATAGAGCAGTCCATCGAGTCCCCATTTTGGCTGTGCTATACTTTCTTCAAGCGCCTTGCCGGCTATGTGAGTAGGATTTTCACATGATCCGTCCTTCCACTCCGCAAAACATAGTCTAGTTCCAGTCCAGGGCATGTCTGGGTGAGACCATTGAATCCAAGAAACAACACTGCCATCATTATTGAACTTGGGATGAGAATAGAAGTCGTCTCCCTGCGCAATTGCTTTTTCCTCTCCAGAGTACACGTTGATCGCTACCAATGAATTGTGAACATGGGTTGATTGAGTCTCCGGCGTAGCCTCTCGATGGTCCTCTTTAATGGCAATCACCCACTGTGGGCTTGTAGGATGGCTGCAGAAATCAGCATAACGAATGTCTGGATTGCCCAGGCAAACAGTCTTAGTTTGCCCGGATGCGGGATCCAGTGTGTATACCCCACGCGACTTGTCGTCCGCGAAAATAATGTGTCCATCCGGCCGCATGGCAACAGAGCCACCGCCGAGCTCCTGGACGGTAGCGTGAGCACTCATCTCTCTTGGCAGAACATCTCGGCTTTGTCCATTGAGGTGCTGCACAATGGCAAAGCGGCCATCCTCCGTCGGCCGGCATTGAACCGAGTAAATGGCACCCGAGGCTTCCTGAGGTGGATTAGCAGTTGACCCTGCAAACTTATCAATCGGACAGGACAAACATCAACAACTACTTCATTGAGCGAGATGCTACATGTTGCTAGACGTTCCGCGGTGAGCGGGCTATCCCACTGGCCGTACGGGGCTGTTTGAATCATACTGTGACAACGCGGAGACACTGAGGTTGAGAAATTAATCACAAACTCGACGATACCTTTCTGCGATTCCTGATCGGCAATTGCGGTAATCTCGTTCAACTGAAAAGGATGGGAAAAAGTCGACTGTCCATTCAGTTGGGACTGGAGCGAGGGCCGGTTCCGAAGCAGTGGAGTTGATGACTCAATGTTGCGGTTCTCGGAATACCTTAGGTTCAACTAGTGGCGGTGTCAAATTACCCACACTACAGATTTCTCTAACCAATAGATCTTTGTATTTGCTTTATTAAGTTGAGTTGTCTATTCTTAATGTGTGAATTGACGAAGCTGAACCCACAGGCTGTTGGCTGAAAGTTTGCGTATTGCCAAGGTTCTCGCAAATGGTCCATAACCTCGATAATAAATCCACAATTCGTTTGAAAACATAAATGAATCTATTACCACCTATTTTATTGTGAAATGTGCTGAAGATGGTAAGGCTGTACTATGTCATTTGCGTGCCCGTTTGGAAATACAGAAAGCACGCTTTGGTTTCCTAGGTTATAAGTATTTGCATTCAGAGAAGTTTGCTGCCAATGTTCTTTCACCAATGCAGGTAGTGGTTTATGGTTTTTGGTTGACTCAACAGATGCTGCGTTCTATGTTTCACCAAATATTTTGGTGGTGCAGGCGCATAGACGACTGTATTGATGGCACATCCCGCTCGCCGGTCGTATGTGTGAAAGAATTGGGGCTGTATCCAACCTTAGGTATCTTGTAAAAGAAAATACAGACAACTAAAACATTATGATTACATCGCGCTCTCTTGACCTTCTGTGCCGGCTGAGCTGTTTCTACTATTACTACTATTACTACT
>FWCC01000344.1:59819-113252 GCA_900169235.1 Zarea fungicola
TACTACTATTACTACTATTACTATAAAGATCCGATGTAGCTTGAAAATGCATGGTAGACTGACATTTCGATTGTGAGAGTGTCCTATTATGACGAAGAGGCTCAAGAGATAACTCATTAGCTCTTTGCAGCCTTTCTGTCTCCTGTTGCTGTGCTACCGCAGCGACCACGAGCCGCCTGCGCTTTCTCTTCTTATGCAACACCACCAGACAAACCATCCTGCCACAAATATTAAGATTAAAGGCAGACCAATCAGTATAAACCAGTCAATAGAACCGTGTTCCATGCTCTGACTTGGATCATAATGGGCAACACAGTCTGTTGTACGCCCGATGATGGCATTAGCTGTCGCGTCTGGAACCCAAGTTTGTATCTGGATATTGCCACAGTGGCTGCGCAGCGAAGGCGGCGCCGGGGTAAGGGAGATTACACCCGAGGCTTGCCACATAGTTTTCCAAGCTTTATGTACTAAAAGTATAGTGGACGGCGATAGCATGGGATGGGGACTGATAGATGAACTCTCCGTCGTTGCTGGAGCACCAGAGTCAGAAGCATCAAGGGTGCTGCTCTGAGACGATTCGATAGCTTGACCACAATATTGTTCCGTTAAGCTCTCATCGAGAATAGTACTCGGTGTAAACCTGCTGTGTGGAAATGCTTCCGCTATTAGTGACGGTAGCCAACAAAGAGAAGCGAGGCAAAGCTGGGAGGGGATTATGCATGCCTGGAACAGCAATAAGCGGATGTAACAAAGGTGGCCTTGTCCATGGACGAGACCAGCATGATATACGCCGTCCACTGCGCAGGACAGACGCCCGGTTCGAAACTTAGGTTGCTTGTGGCTGACGCGTTGTATCCGGGCGGCTGGCAAGTTGGGAAGTTGTGCGGATCCGACAAGAAGGCTGAGTATGTCACTGTAGGAAAGAAGCCATCTGGACCATAGGGACCGACACTTATGACAGTTGTAGAGACAGGGAATGCCCTCCGCAATCAGATGGTTGACTAAACGCGGTAGTCATTGCAATGCCATAATTTTTTGCACGTGGCAGCAAGGGTGCCAACGACGTTCGGCGGCATCTTGTTGGACACCTAACGCTGACTGCCAACAACGCCAATGTCGATAATGCAGAGTGCGACCAGCACTTTCAGTAGAAATAAATAAGGAACCTGTCACCGCTGCTTGGCGTTGAAGATTCAATTTTGTTCCAGGAGAATATTACAGGATGCAAGAAGAGATAAACTTAAGGAGGCGCGCAGGACTATGATTTGGGTAGATGAGGCGTCAAGTACTACGCTACCTATCGACCTGGCGGGCAGAATTTATGTATGTGGAGCGGACAATTTACCCCTGCCAGCCCTATAAAACAACTCTAATAACCTAAATGCTAGTTAAATAGGCAGACAAGCGATGGATGCGCCAGTAGTGCAATCCTTCATGCATCAGTGTCACGAGTAGACTGCGCAGCGCCACATCATGGGGTACAAGATGGAATGCCAAAGCCCTGGCAATGTGATTTTGCGCCATAACTTGCGTACGTCGGTCGACTAATGTGCAAAGAAACAAGTATAGCCAGCGCGCCGTGTTACCATGGATCGTTTTCGACATGCGAATGGCGACTAGCAATGCCGGAGAATTCTGGGCTTCGCACGCTAATCCGGAAACTGCTGGTTGCCGAAGGAGAAGGTTATAGACAGACATCCGTTTGCTATATACATAATTTTGTTCCATCGCTGTGTGGTATATGTAGATTGGCAATTGTATTCCACCAAGTTGACTGACTGGTTATCTGGTGAATAATGTTGCTTCAAAAAGCAGACATCTACTGGTGATCTAACATCTGTGTCAGTCCCACCCAGTGAAGCTAATCATCTGGCTGTTCTATTTTTATGCAGACGTTTAATAATCCCGGTAACCCCGCGTAAGCTGACGCCAAATAGTTACCAGTTAACGGGTAGTTCGGAATTAATATCTGCAAACGGCTTCTAATGATGACACTGCATTCAGTTGGGCGACATTGTATTCTCATACAAAGTCAATTTACTGTCTCAATTGAAAGGTCAGTCGTAACCGCAGGATGGAAGGCACGGCAATATCATCTCAGTCCTTCACTGGATCAAAGGGAACCATCCACTACCTCTCGGCAGGTCCGGAAACTGGCCCTCTCATCATTTTTGTCCACGGCTGTCCATTCCCCGCCATAACATGGCGGCCGCAGCTGCAATGCTTTGCGAGCCTGGGTTTCCGGGTTGTTGCCGCCGACACAACTGGCTACGGCGATAGCTACAATTCAGCTGACGTCGCCGACTACTCCATGGAGTCGCAGGTATCCGACCAATTGGAGCTGTTATCACATGTCGGGCGCGAAAAAGCGGTCTTTATCGGGCATGACTGGGGCAGCGCAATTGTCTGGTCCATTGCGGCTCATCACCAAGACAAGTGCCTGGGCGTGGCAGCGCTGGGGATACCCTACCGGACGGTTGAGCTCGGGCTGGAGAAGCTCGTCGCCACCGTCGACCGGGACCTGTATCCCGAGGATAAGTACCCCTACGGCCAGTGGGACTACATGGTCTACTACAACCAGAACACGAAAGACGTGGAAGCGTACCACGCCGAGCACGGTGATAGGCTGGCTAAGCTCTTTACAATGCCGTACGACGGGCCCATTCCTCCCGTCCAGACACCAGCGGCCACCGCGAACTTAACAAAGAGCGGCGGCTTCTTTGGCGGCCAGGCACCGCCGGATGTGCCGTTGGAAGCCTCACTCTTGGACGCCGCCATGTACGAGGCAGTCATCGCCAGTCCGCGAAAGCATGGCACCTTCGGCCAGGTTGCTTACTATCGCAACGATGCGGCAAATGCAGCATACAACGATGCAAAGAACTGCCCCAATGGGGCCAAACTCGACGTTCCGTGTTTCTATTTGGACTGCAGCGCGGACTTGTGTTCCGTAAGCAACTGCTCCCCGGCCTGGACGGCAGATATGCGTGAGCTCTGCTCAAATCTCTTTGAAGCGCAGCTGGTAACGCGTCATATGGTTGCACTGGAGAAGTCAAACGAGACGAATGCACTATTAGCTCGCTGGCTTTGCGAAAGGACGGAGGCTTGGCCTGTTGATCGAAGCAGTGGAAGGGTGTGATCTTCTTTGACAGTTTTACGGTTGAGAATAAATAACTGATTTGCCTAAAATATGGCAGCGGTTGCCTCCCTGAATACTCTGCAACGTACCTGGTGAAGCACGGATAGTTGATGTGGCTGTCATGGCCCAAGTTCCGTATATGCTCAAGTAGAAGATAATTTATGCATACGATAAACAGCAAAGCCTCCATAATCTTCTGTTCCAAAACCCAGTCATGTTTGTTGCTGAGCAGAAACTCTCTGGCTGCTGCTGGGGATCCTTGAACAACTTGTCCTGCTGCGTGGTCATTTTTTTATGTTTTCAATCAGTTTGATTCATTCGGTAACCTCTTTCTTACGCCCCTTGACTTTTCCGGACTTCTCTAACCACTCTAATAAGTTCTGGAACATAGTTCAGTGCTATGCGCTTTTCAGCTAGAGGCCTGGAGGGAAACTGCGCCGCGCTGATGAACTCCCACATTTGCACTTCATTATCCCGGTAGCGTCGGCCAAATTATCTGACTGGATGTATACTCACATAGTTTCCCTTACAATTTACAATCAACAGTAAAGGTATAATTTTACCATATATGCCAAAGCAGGATGCACTGACTAGGAAGCTTCGATATTCGGTAAGCGGCATAGACCTATCCACATGCCAAAGTACCCATGTTCCTAGCTGTCAATCGGATGAACTCTCCGTCGTGTGAATTATCAGCCACTCAGCTGAGGCAAGTACCATGGAGTGAAACTTAAGGCTGCTGTTAACCGCCAGGCAGCTTCATGGCAGCTTTGTGGAGGTAGGTGTTGCCACATAACCTTATTATTTTTAGCTTTGGAAGGCGGAAATCTAGGGCTCAACACTTTTAACTTTTATTTTTTACAGCTCCAGTTTACTCCACTGCCTTTGGTATATAAGCCGCTACGTAAATTAGTTCTGTACCTTTTGCAGCGTAACTCAATTTTAACTAATCCTTGCCATGGCCTTACCAAGTATGCCACAAAGCAGCTCCGAACAGAGAGGACCGCGAAGGATAAGCAGAAGTTGGGTGAGTCCCCTGGATCAGGAATATGTGGAGAATCCCGCAATGTATAGTGAGGGAGGATATCATCTTGTGCACCTTCATGACCGATTTGACAATGGACGTTATCGCGTGGTAGACAAGCTTGGTTTTGGCCGATCTGCTACGGTGTGGCTATGTCAAGATACCCTCTACAGCACGCCAAAGTACGTGGCAGTTAAGATAATAATCGCCCACCAAACGGAAATAAGCTGTCGCGAGCTGCGTATGGTTCAACACATGCAGGCTCTTGGTATCGACAGGCAACCAGCTGCGAACTATATTTGTCTTCCCCTTAGAGACTTCCGTCTTGAGGGCCCGAATGGAACACATATTTGCATAGTGTATCCTGTCTTCGGCCCGACACTAGAGTCCGCCAGGGAGATACTTCGGGAGAGTCTCGAACCTGAAGATTGTGCGAGAGAGGTCCGACGACTTATGCAACAAGTTGCTACTGGTCTAGCTCTTCTACATGCAAATGGCATTTGTCACGGAGGTGTGCATACTGCCCAGTCCATATAGTTGCATTTTTATTTACTAATAGGAATTTATCTAGATCTTCGGCCGGACAATGTGCTCATGGAACTAAAGCCATTAGATGGTCTGAGTCTTGATGAGGTTTGCGATATATTCGGCGAGCCAAGCGGCACTAAGGTAACTTATGTGACCGCCGCAGCGGAAAGAACCACTATTCCTAATGTGCCTAAATACCTGCTGTTTTCACCTCAACAGTTTGATTTTGAGCATCTCTCGTCCCAGGTCTGCATCAAGAACTTTGGAGAAGCATTTGATATTGCCACAGAAACGAAGCTGTTGACAAGGAGACCGCGAACGTATTATGCACCAGAAGCAATTTTTGACAAAGAGATGGGTATCGCAGGAGATTTATGGGCATTTGGCTCCTTGCTCTTTGAAACGCGCATGGAAATCAAAATTATCGACCCTCCGAACAGTTTTGCGCCATCTGACGAGGAGTATATTTTACATACAACCATCATCTTGGGAAAGTTACCAGATCGGTGGTGGAAATCTTGGAATAATCGTAGTAAATTCTTTCAGGAAACAGACAAAGGTACACACTCTCGTCTGGTAACCCAGCCGGGGCTGGTGATTTACGAGTCGAAGAGTGGTCATCAAGAGCCGCGATCAATTCTGGACAAGATCAGGGAGAGTTGCTGCAAGATAACTTTGAAAGAGCATTACAGGTTCCAGGATATTTCCGAGGCAGAGGCGTACGCTATGGCAGACCTTCTTACACAGCTACTACAATACGTTCCCGAGAGACGCTTGGGGGCACAAGATGCAATTAATCACGAATGGTTTCTTTTTTAAATTATTAGCAGTGATACTTTATAAAGTGTCAGGGACCTAGAAGGTATAAATTGGACGCTAGAGATATCCGGCCACGGCTGGTTATTGCTTGATCTTTTAGGTCTCTGTGGTCTCGTTGGTTACCTAGCACCCCATATTGAAAGTCAAAGATTTAACGATAGTAGCTGAACTCAATGCGGAAATATGCTAGCTTAGATAGCCTCAATTGACATGTAGCAAACGGTATTCAACGGCGCAACTGTGTTGACTTCTTTTATTGCTCCCAGATTATGCGGGTTACAAAGGTAAGATGGTAGCTGATAACTGTAGCGTATCAGTGCCACATTTGTTGGAACTGTTGATGCTTCCGTCAATCCTCCCAATAATAGAGGTCTATTTACCCCTTGTGCATGAAGTTGAGAAACAAGCAATAGAGTCATCGGTTCTGGTTCAATAATTTGCTACACAGACCCTGTCTTTTTTTAATTATACATCCGCCTATATATAAATAGCGAACAGCCAGCCTACATGTGTTGACTGTGCTGTCGCTAGCTTACCCTGTATGCGTTCGCCATGTTACCCAGTTTAGCGGACAGAGCCACTAACAGGCAGGGCTAGCAGCAACCCTCACCCAACAGCAACCCCGAAGCCCGGCCGCCGGCGCTACCTTTTTCCCGAACTGGCCCGGAAATTTCCCCTTGGTGAAGCCTCTCACCAGACGTTGTACATGTCTTGAGATGCACCCAGCGACAAGCACAACGTCAACGAAGCTCTTTTCTTTCTTTTCTTCCATCAACACCCAAATCACCGCAAACATGGCCAAAAAAGGTGCGCCGGATTGATGTCCCCTTTGCTCCGGGATGTTATCCTTTCCTCCGTCACTCGTCACTAACCGCGTCCAACAGCCAAGGCTCGTCTGATCCACGTCCGCCTCATCTCCATGGCCATGACGGGCTTCTTCTACACATTTACGCGACCGCGCACGGCTCTACCCATGGGCATGCTTAAATACGATCCAATTGGTACGACAAGAAGCTGCTTAATTTTCCTCTCGCCGGCGTTCGCAGACGTGCGGTTGAACAAAGCGTCCGCTGCTAACCACGTTGGACATCTTCACAGTGCGCAAAAAGGTCCTCTTCCTCGAATCGAAAAAGCGCAGCAAGTAAATTTTGTACTCGACGACAAGCGCCCCCCTCCCAAAACCAATCGCAATTGCGTGTATTCCTACTGTCTCAACTTACTTCGTTAATCCCCTCGCGCCCTGCGGTTCGACTCGCGACCGGCATCGCCTCCGACGACAGCGTCAATGGCAGAGAAAACTTGCACTCGCCGACATCACCACCATGTCGCACTGTATTATAGCACAAGCATACCTGGAGTTAAAGGATCGATCATATAAGCGAATTTCACGCTTTGTATTCATGTGTTGAAACATGATGGGCATCATGTAATGGAGACTGAAAGAATACAATACAAATATTCATCATACTCTCTCATTGTTTTCTACCTGACGGTCAATTAAAGCAAAGCTAGGAACAGATCGAAGCACATTCGAACAGATCATACCACATTAATCGTCAAATATGTTGGCCGCCACCTTTCAGACCACGGCCGCAATAGCTGTAATTGCAACCGAGTTGCCCACCTCACTCCCCACCTCGGCCAAGTCTCCAATCCGCGCGTGATCCCGTCGACTGGTCATCGCCTTATTTGACACCATGTATTCGGCAATCGAGGTAAAACCATGCGCTTTTTTTGCTAGCGGTGACTGTACAAAAGTTGAACGAATATTGTCAATGGTATTTTCGTACGCATTGATGCTGCTGCCGGTGGATTTGCACGGTAGCTTTGTCGTAGGAGCCCTGTCTTGAGAGCCCTTCAGGATTGACTTGGGCTTCCCAGATTCTCGTCTTCTCCGTTGCTCCTGAGCTGTACTGACTCGCAGCGGTGAATCGACCCGTGGACCTGGGCTATGCACAATCACCTTTCGAGCCTGACTCTCGGATGAATCACTACCCGTGCTTCCCTGACTGCTCGAACTGAGGCAAACAGCTGGGTAATTCGATGACTGGCTAGTGGATGACAGGCTTGTCGAGCTACCCATCACCTCCACGATGTCCAAGTCTGGCGCGTGCTCCCCTAGTCTCTTCTTAATCCAGTCCTCTTCCTTTTCCATGTATTTTGAAGTCTCTTGGATTAACAGGCTTAGCTCATAGATCCTCTGGAGCGATGATGGCACATTCTCGACCTTGGACAATTGCGACTCCACTCGTTTCAAATCCGCCCGAATTCTTTCAACATCTTGTAGTGTCTTGGTCTCGACCGACTGTTGATTCGCAGACTCCTCAGGCCTAGTTAATGTGGCATTTCTCGCCAAACCAGCCTCAACCTTCGCCAAGTTAGCCATAAATACCTCCCTCAACTCGTCGAATTTCTCTGTCAAGATGTCATCGTGGCCGGAAAATTTGGCATTGATCTTCGACAAAAGCACCTCTTCGTTCCTCTGCGCTAGCTTTTGTGTCTGCTCTTGTGCAGCAAGCAGTCTTTCCCCAACCTCGGAAGACTTATGGGCCATCTCCAAAAGACTTGCCATGTTTGCACCAACGCTGCTGTCGGCTGAAATTGAACCGGCAATGTTTTCCAGACGACTATTAACGCTCTCCATCCTGCTAGAGACGTCTGCTTGCCCTGCCCATACTTGAGTGAGTGATTGTGTGATTTGGGCTTGGGTGTCGTCGCTGATGGTAAGCCTTTTGGTCAACTCAGCGGCACCGACATGAATACGATCGTGTAACTTTGCCAGACCCGATTCAAGCGACTTTGCCAGAGGTTCCATCGTCGTGCGCAAATTAATCTGGCCAGAAGCGAGGCATTCAATGCTTGGCAGTAATCTATTGAAAATGTCAGAACACTGTGAAAAAAGTAAATATACCAAGCTTCTTACCTGCTTTCAACCAAGGCTTCGAGGCTGCTCAGCCTGGTAGATGATGCGTGCAGTTGGCTCTTCAGTTCTGCAACATTATCCATGTTTGGTAACTGGCCAATTCTGTAGCAATGGTCAGCGTTGTTTCGTAGTATAAACGAGAGACAAACCTGGTATTGATACCATGCAGCTCTATGACAACTGCATCCTGTCCGCCATCCAGTCTACGCAAGTTACGCGATACTTCACCTAAGCGAGAATCAATCCCTTTTACGAGACTGTCCGTTAAACGATTTAACCTCATGTCGTCTTCCATTAAGTCATTTCGCTTCTTCTCCGACTCAAATTTCGTGCGATAGTGTTCGGCATCCTTCTCCAGTGATAGAACCATGTGGTCATCTGCAACATTGTGTCAGCGTAAAATTGGGACAGGTATGTGCCACTCACATTCAAATTTTTTACGCTCATTGTTGAGCTCCATTTGGCCAATCACGTTTTCAAGCTCTTCACGCTTCTGCTGGCAGATTTGAAGTGCATTCTCCACTGCCGCAGTATCATGTTGCCTTTGCTCGTCGTCATGTTTTAGCTGATCTTCAAGACTGCGATAAAAGTCCCTGGACTTGTTGAAGAGATCACGCTGCTCCGAAATTGCATCATTCAGCTTATCCCTGCACCCGCTGTATTTTGAAGACATTTCCCCCACCTGATTCTGGAGCCTGTCGTACTTTGCCTGCAGATCCTCGAGTCGGACCTCCAAGCCTTTTTTGTCCTCCAAGACTTGCGTATCTTTCGCTTTTAGCTCTTTATACTTGCCTTTCAGGCCATGAAAGCTCACACTGCCCACCTGCAGTGCTTCCTGGGCCGCGTGGAGATCATCTTCCTGCTGCTGAATTCTCTTCTTCAAGATTTTGATGGTCGATTTTGCCTGGACAGACTCTTCTGTTGCTATCTGTATGCACTCGTTCCAGTGCCTCACCGCTTGGTCCATGGCAAATCTTTTTCGATCTGGTTCAGAGACAGGATGGTCTGCACTGGCGAATGCTCTCTTGCGGGAGATGTTGCTCGCACGAGAGTTGGCACGACGGGGCAGCGGGCTGGCCGAAGTAGAAACACCTGTTCCTGAACGGCCTCTGCGAGTTAGCCTCAGCTGACTTGGTGGCGCGCGGGAGACTTCAGAGGCTGCGAAAGATCCGTATCCTTCCAAGTCTCCACAGTGCTGAGTAGGAGTGTGTGAGTTTCGATGATTACTGCGAGAACGTCGCCCATTTCTGGTGCTGGGATGTTCCCGGTGTGTATTTCCACTAGGTGCAGGACTGCTGTTTCCCGAACAGGAAGATCCATCGATTATCGGGAAGCCAAATTTCTGTCTCCCACAACTCTGGTCAGGCGACGTTTGCATATCAGCGTCAGCCCTAGAAAACGCTTGGCACGTTTGGACTGGGCGGCATGTAGAGTTGCCCTCATTTTCGATTTCTGCCTCGGCTTCACTGTCCCGCTGGGATGGACGCGACGGAATTGCAATATGATCCTCATTATGACTCAGGACCTGGCCATGAACATTGGAAATAGGTACTGGAACTTCAGTGGATTCGTTGTGTATGATACTTGGCAACGGCAGAGAGGCAAAGTCGAATTCTGTTCGTAGTAGGGGAGGATTTGCTGGCAGAGAGGGCACTGACGGACCGGCTGCTTGCACGACAGGAAATAAACTCCTTGGTATTGGTCCGGAAAACTGGCCCTCTGTATTTGCTTGTCGAGCTTGGAACGAGAAGCCCTTGGAAAATCCGTCTTCAGGTAATGTCTCCAGCTGAGCTTCAAAACGGAGAGCCATGGTTCTGCGCAATTAGCCGGCGATTGGTTGCGGAATTGGCGTATCGAATACCGGTAGCAAATTTGCAACGACTTGCTGCCATGTACCAAACGGACAATTGGCAGGACATGATGATGTTTGCGATAACTCGGAGAGACCATTTAAATGCTGGGTTGCTGTTGTCCCAAACACAGGCGCGACTGCCCAGGCCAGTAACACATTCAGGCAGGTGGCTGCAGCTGCACCTGGCAAGCGACTCTGCCCATTGAATTTGTGCATTCTGCCGAGCAGGAAGAACACCACGCTTCTTCTGAGAAATGCCCGTACGTAAGCATTTTTCGAAATTTCTCTAAGCTTTATGCATCTGCGTTTTCGAGGCAGCTCGCTCTGGTTTCTTGCGCGAGATGATTTAGTTGGGCCATTCCCCCCACTAGCAAGTGATCCTGGTTTCAGCTCGTTGACTTCGTTTGACAGAATGAGTCACGATGTGCTTCATGGCGAAAACGAGAGGCAATGAAAACGAGTAAAGCAAATCTGAAAATTGCAAAATCACTTCATCTTGAACAACTCTCGCCCCTGACCGATTTATTTTATTTATTTTTATTTTATACTGAATTCTTACCATGCCTGTAGAGACACAGGTTGCGCGGGGCGAGGCTGAGCTTGTCGCCGTTAAGTCCAGGCTTCCGGCGCTGCCATATCCTCCGCCCGAGCAACGAGAGGCAATTATGACGGAGCGCTTGCTCCTTCGACCGGTGCGAGAATCCGACTTGCAGGCCATTCACGAGATGAGGTCTGATCCGGAGGTGGCCCAATGGACTGCGACAGGGATTCCCGACGCCGACATTGAAGTGACGAGGCAGACGCTAGCGAAAAGCAACGAAAATAACCTCGAGAAGCATGACTGCGCCATATGCCTGGCGTCGACTGGTCAGGTCATCGGTGTTGGTGGCCAACACAGGCGCTGCGGGATGTTGGGATGGCCCGAGATTGGATACTCCCTAAAGAGGGAGTTTTGGGGCCAGGGTTACGGCACCGAGTTTCTCCAAGGTTTCTTGGCATGGTACTGGGTGCAGCCCCGCGCCGAAGTCGACGTCAACGTTGACAAGGCTACTATTCTTGACCCGGACGCCGCTGCAGGGGGCGCCATTGTCCCAGACTGTGTCGTGACCACCACGGTTGAAGAGAACACAGCCAGTCGCCATGTCATGGCCAAGAGCGGCCTGCAGCTGATCCGACTCTTTCCCGTCACAGATCTGCGGGACAATAGTCGCAAAATAGACCTTTTGTGCCATATCGCACGTTGCCCCAAGGAGCAACTACCAGTAGCCTAGTGTCTGTTGGGGGTCTTAGGAGCTGTGACATCCCATCTCTTGCATGCTATTGGCTGGATTCGAATGTGACAACCGCCGACCTCAGCGCTTCGCGATGATGTGGATCACCATCACACCAATCAGGCAAACCGCAGTGTGCCACAGCGGTCAGGGCCCTGTCGAATGCCCGCAATCATTGTCTTGCCGGTGTATCGTTATTGGTGGTATTCTTTTTCTTTCCGTGTCTTGGCCTAGCTATGTGCCGGCATTGCACTATGCAGGAACGTCACTTCGTGTGAGGGGGTCTCGCCCACATACTTACACGGGCTTGGCACAAAGTGGGCAGGCACTGATGGAACGATTGAATATATGTATCGTCGTCTGCGTCGAATCTGTTTTAGTTCTATTTTTAATTTACCCTCTTGCATTATCTCAACGTTGAAAAAGTACCTAAAACTCCTTGGATCATTGCGCCTAGAATATATACCCATGCATTTTTCGCAACTCGACATCGTTTAAGACATTTCCTTCCAATCTCGCACCAACCCCGAAAAACCATGGCTTCTCCCACTGCTACAGGCGCGCCTAGCGATTACTTTGGAGATTCCGGAAGCGGCCTTGCGCCTTCGGCGACGGCGGTCTCAGGTACTGACGCTGGAGCCGCTGGAGACAGCTCCAAGAACTCCATTAGCCTTTCCACTGGAGGCATGGTTGCCATTATTGTTGTTGTTGTTGTCGTAACTCTTATCGGAAGTAAGTTGAAACTCATCCAAACAAACGATTGAGACAACGCTAACAAGCTCGGTACAGTTTCCACTGCTACCCTGTTCTTCATCGCCAAGAAGCGAGAATGGAAAGTTCGTGAGACGATTCGGCGATCGGCCCGCAAAGTCGCCGCCGCCCTCACGCCCCGCAGGTCTCAGTTTCCAGACTCGGTCAAGCGGTCCATGGCAGCGCCCCGACCCAGTCGCTCACAGACAGGTGGCAGCAGAGATGGCATCCTCAAATCGTCCGGTGAAGACTTGGAAAAGGGCTATTCTCGGAGTGAGCAGGGAAAGAAATTGCGTAGATGAATCGGTTGGACAATGGACTTTTGATGAAATGGCTTCGCTTCTGGCGCTCATGGTGATGAAATGGTTAACTGGGATGAAGAATAGTCGCAAATGCTTTTTTTTGAAATGACAAAATGTACATGTATTTTTAATTGCAAGTGTTGAGATTCAATCACATCTTGCGGAATGTGTTGGAGCTGGCACTCCGCCTTCCGGCATTGGATCGTCTTTGGGGTGCCTCGGCCTCCTCTTCCTGGCTCTTCTTTTTTGACTTTGGTACAAATGACACCTCACGATCGCCAAGAACCTCGCGACGCGACTTGACGGCTCGGCCAGGCCCGGCCTGCCTTGATCCCAGGTTGGTATCCTTCAGAGGCCGGCCCTGATTTTGTGTAGAAGAGACGCGCATGGTAACCTCGGCAGTCTTCTTGGGAGCTCCGCGAATTTCTTCCTCATCGCTAGAAGATTCTTCATCAGAGTCCTTTCCTTGGTATCGTTTAGGCCCATTGGGGTCTGGTTCCAGGGCTTGCTGGACGGCGGTACTGGGGTTGAGGACCTGGAATTCTCGGCTTGTTTCGTCAACCTGGAAGTCCTCATCCTCGAACAGCTTGCTGAAACGAGAATCGCCCAGCAATCCGGCACTGGTATCGACCTGGCCTCTGTTCTCCTGCTTCTTGAGCAGTCTGTCAACGACTCTCTGGTTGACCTTGACCTTTTTACTGCCTCTAATTCTGCTGGCACGTTCCTTTTCAATCTTTTCCTTAACGCGTTTTGTCCTCTCTTCCTCGAAAGCATAAGGATTGGCAATGAGTCTGGCTTGCTCATACAGCTTGGAAGCAACAAAGTAACCATGCATATAGGGGCGAAGCAAGTTGCTCTTTCCAACCAAGTGATCCAAGCTCAGCTGCTTCAGCTCTGGCAGTGACAAGAACTTGTAGTTGTCGTATGTTTCCGTGCGAACCTCCTCTGCCATCTCTTCCACCATGTTGTCCAAGAAGGAACACCACTTTGGGGCGGGACCAAGTTGGGGCACAAAGAAAGCATGCTGCTGAGGGCCTTCGTTGGCGGTAAGAAGCATGCCGCTATTTTTGCACCACTGCACATCGTTCAGATCCACCGCAGGCTCGACCGATGTCCAAGGCTCGCCGTCCTTGTCGTCCCAAATCTTGATGATGCGCTTATCGGCCGACATGATTTTCTTTTCCTGCGAGGCAGTCGTCATGTGTTTGAGATTTTGCACGGGGAAACCATATCCGTGGTCCTTTTTCAGCATGGGCGTGGGTCGGCGGAGATCGAAGAGCTGAACCATGCCGGTGCTTGATCCGGTTGCCAGCGACAGCCCAGAGTCGTTGAAATCGAGTGCAGTAACTTCTCCATCATGTCCGGCCAGAAGTGCAATTCTCGATTTGGAGCGGGGGTCCCAAAACTCAACGGTACCTATCGAGGTACCAAAAGCGAGGAGGCTGTGCGAGCCCTCTGCGATGGCGACAGTATTGACGCTGCCGACATGGATGCCGCCTTGCAGACCGCCACCTGTAAGCTCGTCGTCACCGCCGACTTCGACTTGATATGACTTCATGAATCGGCCGGCCTCGAGGTTCAAACGGAAAACTTCGCCTTTGCCGTCGGCATCGATGCCTACTGCAGCCACGAGTGCCTCGGTCGAAATACGATCGTACTTGATGTCTCGGCCATATCTGGGCAGGCGGACGTCATAGTGACAGCCCATGGGCGTATGAAACTCGATTCTGCGGTCGGTCTGCAGGTGCAGGGACTTTGAGTAGTCGGACGAGAGAAGCTCGAAGCTGTGGTTGAGAGAGTTGGTGTGGCGTGCAAAGGAAAGGCCGAGCTGCGGCAGGTTGTGGACATGAATCTGAGGCTTGTATGTACCGGTACTCATGACCCATTCACCGTCCTCACTGATTCGAATACAAGAGCTGGCTTCCTCAAACTCGAAGTCCTGTAGCAGTTCGACTCGGCTTTGGTAGTCGGCGTCCGCCTTTAAGCTACGTTTTCTGCGTCGGGCAAGCCATTCTGGGAGCTGTCTGGCTGTGTTGGAGCCCGAAATGGTATACACGGGGACCGTGCCCGGATTGGTGAGCTTCATGGCGGTCCTGGTATATTGCGACGGGAAGGTTGACAGCAAACGGCCAAGACACAGAGACAAGAGGCAGAAAAAAAAAGTCACCCAGCCAGTTTCCTTATCGACAAGGTTTTGGAAAAAAATCCGAGACCCACATTTCCGAGGTCCGTCGAAGCCCCCCACAGTTCCAGCACAGTTCCAGGGTAGCATCGGGGCTCCTTGCGCCGGACTCCGCTGAATCAGGGCCCCTGCCAGCTGCCAATTCGTAACGTCCACCCCGACCTGGCCGACCTATCTCGCGAGCCTTGGCTGTGCCTGATTGTTACCCCGTGAATTCGAATCAGCGACTGGACCGGAAAAGGCGAAAGGAACAAGGCGTTTCTAAGCCGGTGCCATTGCCCCTGACGCAAATCCCCGCGCGACGACCTGCTTCTGGCTCCCTTCGCAAAGCGGCGGTGGTGCAAGGTGCGGAGATGGAGCCGAGCTTGCAAAGGTGACGACGAGTGCTATATAATTTCTTCTGTGGTCATCGCCATCACCGACCTGAGCACAATCTGGCTGCTGCTGTGTCACCTTGCCTCGCCTTGCGCCGCCGGCGTCCCACGTCGCATACATACGCTCCTCGGTCGTCCGCCAGGCTTACGGCAGTCGCTATAAGCGCTGGTTAATATGGACACCGTGGATGTTGAGACTAATGTTCTCCTCATTGTGAGTGTTGGGGAGGATGCTGCTGGAGTAATCGCTGCCCGGGGGTTTCGGCTAACTGGTAACTAGAGCAACATTGCGGCCATCGACTATCGCTTCTACGAGCCCTCTACAGAATCCAAGGCAACCTTCTACTCAAACGCACTCGAAATCGAAACATGGCTGAGAGATCAAGGGCATATTGTATCTTTCGATGCCACGCGACGGGGCCTGTGGTATTTTCGTATTCAACGCAGCGATGAAGCCGACTTGGGCCAACTCCCAGCCCTCGATGCCAGCTTTACTGCAAGTGGCCAATCTCTCGTCTCAATCAGAAATGGATCCATGGAACCATTGTCATGGCACAAGGCCTTGGCCCCAGAGCCTCCAAATGTGCAGAAACCCAATGGCGCCTCAACCGCACACCAGGCCTCACAACTGCATCCACTGAGCCAGCAAGATCATGACGGTGCAGCTGTCGTGGAGCAATCGGATGCCCAACTGGCAGATGTATATTCACCGCAAGCTCTTTACGAAGCATTTATTGGCGCATTTCTTCTTACGGCATCTTCAAGCTTCTGTGCTCGCTCAGAGGCGGTGCCGCTCAACTTCCGAACCGTCCTTCTCCCAGCCAAAACTCCCGCAACCAGCGCCTCAGACCGATGGGTGGGCAGTCAATCTCAAGCACTGGGAACTTTTACATGCTCCCTGCTAGGTACCGGGCATCTCATACTTACTTTCTCCATCACATTCTGTCCTGGCCTGGCGAGCTTGGAGGATATTTTAAGCACCAGTGTCGGTGCTGTCGGTAACAATATACTGGCAGCACCATTTGGAGTCATGACAAACGAGGAGCAACACTCCCCTACACACTCTAACAGTGGCCATGCGGCCTATACTCCAAACAACCAAGCTTTGTCGCTGCGTTCGCCCTCCGATGTGAATACCTCCCTCTGGAAGCAGGCATGCCTCACTGTCCTCCAGCTGCGAGGTGTACCCGCTGCCGCACTCCGTAGTTGCTCGTGGGTGAACCTGCTTGTGGCAAAGCCCAAACTCCAAGACCCCAAAACCGAAAATGGACGCAACGCATCCTCAACAATTAGCATACCATGGCCTGGATCGTTGTGCTTTCGCAAAAAAGTTGTGGCACTGTCGGCTTCGAATCGGATCAGTGACACCATTGGATCAGGTCATGACGAGTCTCATGACCCGCTTGGAGCTGCTTATACCTGGCTCAGCACGTCAAATGAGAGGGAAGGAAAGATTTCCAAGCGCCGTGCAGATCGTTCCGCGTCCGGGCCTAAAGAAAACTTGGCAGCTGATGTTCGCATGTCTAGGATGAATGCGCCATCACCAATAACAATGCGACAGCCTGGCGCAACAGGCGGAAACGCCGTCTATCCCACCCCACCAGATGCCATCCACAATCTAAACGGTGTTACTCCATCCATGGACGGAAATCTCTCAAGTCCTGGACATCCGCTCTCTGCCGTGGTAGATGTTGATATCGACCTTGAGCCACCTGGTGGGACAAGCTCGATAAATCAGAATGACGATGAAATGGGGGACAGATCCGACGCCAAACCACTCCGCTCGGATAATAACCTGCTGAGTGAGGCAGAAAACATGTTTGATGATATGGGGGGAGACATGTTTGGCGACAATGACATTACGGAAGCCGACTTTAATTTCTTCGACGAGGATGATGTAGATGAATTGGAGATGGACATGACAATGGATAGCATGAAAGTTCCAGATATCATCACCCCGACAGCAGCTGTGCAAGAGGAGCCACAGGAGACCGCGACAGCGTCTGTGCCTCCTGTGCCTGAAGTGCCTGCCGTGCCCCCCGTGGCTCCTGTGTCAGAGCCCGTTGTGTTTGCGAAGCCAGAACTCAAACACGCACGAAGCTCACAGCTGGAGGAAGGCCCGCAGCGAGGTCGTGACGTACAGTCACGATCTATCAAACGAGGATCAAGCCCCTTCGACCCGGACAGCGTTTTTAAGCGGCTCCGAGCTGTCACTCCACAACAGAACCGCCATGCCGGGTCCAATAGCGCCGGACCGAGCAGAGGAAGCAAAGTCTTTGGCAGGGTTTATTTCGATTCCAAGATGCCAATGCTAAATAAAAAATATGAGCATGGCGGGCTCTTTGACTTTGTACAACCAGACAAGGGTACCACGAAATCGGAGTCTGGTACGGTGCCGAAAACGGACTATTTAAAACGCCTGGGCAACTCCAAAACTAAGCCACAGGCTCTTTCACGCCGATCATCACTAGTGAAGACTGGCATTGATTCTGATGGCAAGTTGCTGCACCAGCAGCTCTTGAATCTGGATGGAGACGTGTCTGATGGAGACGACTCAAGTAGCTCGTCTGACAATGGCACCAGTGCGTCCATCAGAGAGCCAATCTCGCCGGTAAAATCAACGCTAAGGCAATCCCTACTCGGCGACGACGATGCGGTATCGTATGTCGCCTCAGCCCGAGACCAAGAGCTGGTCGAAGAGCCTGATGAGCAGCTTGCTCTGGAGCTGCCCCGCCTTTCTCTTCTAGATGGCCCCGACGCATCACTTTTTAAATACTTTTCCGATCCTGAGCCTTTGTCTCTGGACATTTCCCTCAGCGATGACGATACGATACAGGTGGCTCAGCTTGTTGCGGAACAAGCAGCTACGGGGGCGCTCTCGATCTTCGACGCTCGTCACGATGCGCCGTTGAGCACCACCACGGATGAGGATGTGCGAATTGAGCAACTCACAAGTGCCCGGAATGCGCTGCAGGCACTTCGTGACTCAATCGCCCCCATTATTGGGACAGCGTCCTCGGTTGGCCTGAAAAGTTTACTCGAAATCCCCGATGGCTCACAGCCAGGACTGGGAAATCGGGTGCAGCCACGTCCGGTCCCCGCAAGAGACTCCAATACGGAGCCAATCAAGCCCAGCAATCTCTATCAGATCCCGTGTCCGCATTTGGAAGTCCGCCGGGCAGATGTAAAGCTCTCATTGCTTCCCACGGCCGTGACCTTTTGGGAAAACCTGGGGCTTGCCCCTTCTTCTGGAAGCAAAGACATAAACGCAGTTTGCGTGTGTCCTAAATGGGCTGGCATGATTGACAATGCGCAGACCTTTCTAGGGCGCCTGAAGAGTGTCTATGAAACGTTGAAGCTCGGTACTTTTGAAAACATGCCCCTATCTGCGGATGTAGATGATGGTGTACTTTTGTATGGAGTTGATCGAATCTCAACTGCCCCGGATGCTACGATGATGGGCCATGGCTCCGCTTTGGTGGAAAGCATGGAAACGCTTAGCGACGCCATGCTGAACTTGACTGCAGTAGACACAAATGTGGTCGTCTACTTCATGTACTCTCCAAGCAACCCCGGCACTATAGTCGAAGCGTGTACTGCGTTTCAGCGATTTTTCGAATCGTTTAAAAAGGCTCTTTCCAGCAAACGCGAGACGGCCAAGAACGACCTTGTTTTGCAGCTAGTATCTGCCGATGCGATTTCCAACTCCAGCGCCATGGTCGTCACGCCCTCTTCTGAGCTTGTCAAGCTCTGCATGGAGACGTACGACCGCTGCACCCTCTTTGGCGGCAATATGCCCGCGCCTGCGATTCGACTCGAACAGCCACTGCCCCGCATCATTGACTTCAAGCTGTCAGCCGCGCCGTCCTCGTCCCTGATCCGAGAAAACTCATGCATCCACATTGCGTACACGCGCAGCGTCGACGGTCGGTGGGTCACGGCCGCCTGGACAGACGACCGGGGCAACGAGCAGGCGACGGCCGCGTACTGTCTGGGCCGCAAGGGCGAGCCGTGCTCGCGGACGATGAACGAGGTCGCCAACGAGATCTGGGAGACGACGGTAGAGCTCATCTCAGCGTGGAAGGTGCACTACCGCATCATCATGACCAAGTGCGGGCCGACCGAGGACGGCGAGGTGGACTTTTGGAACGACCTGGCACGGACGGAGATCAACGCCAGCGTCACCATGATTGTCATGACAGTCGACACGAGCCCGTCCCTGCAGCTGCTGCCGCCCGCCGTCCGCATCCCCCTGCAGCCGCTGTCGTCCATGTACACGACGCCCGTGTCGACGCCGCAGCCCAACAACAATAACAACATCGTCTCGCCCGAGGCCGGCGGCGGTGGCGCGACGCCAGCCACACCCGCGCGCGATGCCGCCACGGCCGCGGCAGGCACGCCTGGCGGCGAGAGCACCACCGGCGCCGGCGATGCGGAGGTGGACTCTGTGCTGGCAGACGTCATGGACCAGACGTGGGGCGCCGTCGTCAACCACCGCCTCAACAACGCCGTGGGCACGACGAGCATACAGCCGGCGCTCATCAGCGGGTACCTCATCAAGCGCACGGGTCCCAAGGCGGAGGATGTCCCCGCCGTCATGGAGGTCAATCTCGTGTACACGGAGGCGGCGCCGCGGACGTACGAGCCGCTGCTGCGGGAGATGCTCAGCTACTTTCGAGGGCTGGGGACTCTGGCGCGGGCAAGGGGCGTGGTGGACCGTGATGCCGATGTCCGGCCGTGGCATGTGGCGGCGGCGGAAAAGGCCATGCGTGCACTGTATTTATTGATGTGAGAGGACAATCTAGTCGAGTATACGAGATGGCAGAGAAAAATAAGAGACGAGATGTACATGTCCTTTTTTTTTTAGCCTTGGTGAAAAAGCTGCACCTTGTTTATTTACACTATGAACGTTTTGTGGTGCATAGAGCTGGGAGTTTTATATTGTTGGTCAGCGAGCGAATGCGTTTTATGAAGTTTTCAAGTTTCGGGGGAAGGGGGGATGTCATGAGATGATGTTAACAGGGGCCAAAATGGCGTTTAGGCCTCTTTTTCATTATATATTTCCACATATTCTTGTATTTCCAGTCACAAATACTATCAATTCTCTCTTGTAACGCAATACGACTTTCCCTTTTCATCTTTTTGATAGAATACAGCCTTGACTGTTTATGCCTTGAGAGTTTATTTATGAACACCAGAGGTTCGCTGGCGCATGAGCTCCCGGCGTTTCTTATCCGTTTCTAGTTTCGAATAGTTAGCATAATGGGCCTTACATTCGAAGCGTCTCGGATCAGAATCACACGCAGGCCTCATCTTGCTCGTAAAGGGCGACGGTGAACTTACCACCATCATATGTAATAAACTCGTGCAATGCCGCACCACCTGGAACCATCGGCAAGACGGGCACTTTCTTCTCCGTCAGCACCTCCAGAAACGCCGGCCCGTTAGAGTCAATCAACCACTGCAACGCTTCCGTGAGCTCATCCGGCGCCACCGCCCTCCGGTGCTGAATACGCATCGCGTCCGCCAGCATCATAAAGTCCGGGTTCGTCTGGTGCGTGTGGGCGTAGCGGTCCTCGTAGAAGAGGTTCTGCCACTGCGTCACCATGCCCTGCTCCTCGTTGTTCAGCACAATAATCTTAACGCCAATGTTATACTGCGCCGCGGTGCCCATCTCCGTCAGCGTCATGGCCAGTGAGGCGTCGCCGTCGATATCAATCACCAGCGCGTCCGGCCGGGCAACCTGAACGCCAATGGCAGCGGGCAGGCCAAAGCCCATGGTGCCGAGGCCGCCAGAGCTAATCATGGTTCGCGGGTGGCGCCAGCGAAAATGCTGCGCCGCCCACATCTGGTGCTGCCCGACGCCAGTCGTGATGTAGGTACTCTCCTTGCGGTGGGCTGTGAGGCGGCTGAGCTCCTCCATGACGGCCTGCGGCTTGATCAGGCCAGACTCTGTCGACCTGTCGTAGTGCGTGGCCGGCCATTTTGCTTTCCATTCGCTGATCTTGCCAAACCATGCCGCACGTGCTTCTGTGCCGGTGGCCTCGACGAGCGGCAGCAAGGCTTTCAAGTTTTCAGCCAGATCACCCTCGACGGCTTCAGCGGCTTGAACGACCTTGTTGATGTTTTTCGGCTGAATTTCAAAGTGAATGATGCCACCACGGCCCTGTGCTGCTGCCGCCGCCGCGCCTGGGGCGAATCTGGCCACGTTGAGAGTGACGCGCTCGTCGAAGCGTGCGCCGAGACTGATAATCAGGTCAGCGTTCTGGATGGCCATGTTGGCATAGGCAGCGCCGTGCATGCCCACCATGTGCAAGGCCCTCGAATCGAGCTCGTCAAAGGACCCTAGGCCATGCAGCGTCGTTGCGACGGGGATCGAGGCTTTTTCGGCCAGTTCCCGCAGCAGCGCCGGGCCGTCCTTGGCACACACGGCGCCATGTCCGGCGAGAATTACGGGCTGTTTCGAGATGCGAATCAGCTCCGCGACGCGACGCATCAAGCCATCTGTGTGCTGTTTGTTCAACTCCGCCACGCTTTGCTGCGCTGCGCTGCTCGCGGCATTGGGTATCTCGGGCCGGACAGGAATCGCTCTGCGGAGCGTGGCAGCCGTAATGTTGCGCGGCAAGTCCACCAGCACCGGGCCCGGCCTCCCGCTCGTGGCGATTTCAAACGCTTCGTTGATGCGCCGCGGCAGCTCGGCGACGCTGCGGACCATGACGTTCCACTTGGTGCACCCGCGTGAGATGCCCAGCATGTCGGCCTCTTGAAAGGCGTCGCTGCCGAGCGCCGTGGTGGACACCTGGCCGGCAAACACAATCATGGGCACGCCATCGGCGAGGGCGTCTGCCATGGGCGTCACGACGTTGGTGGCACCCGGGCCGGAAGTGACGAGGACGATGCCTGGCTTTCCGGTCGCACGGGCGTAGCCTTCGGCCATGTGGCCGGCACCTTGCTCATGGCGGGCGAGTATAAAGTCGAATTCTTTTGAGTCGAAGATGGCGTCGAATACGGGAAGGATGGCACCACCGGGATAGCCAACTAATACGATTGGATGGTTAGTTCCGCACTTATTCTGCTGTGCATTGTGGACTTGCAGATGTGTTTGACGTCTTTCTGCTTCATCATTTCATGAAATACTTGGCCTCCCGTCATTCCGATGAAGCTAGAGAACAGTTAGAAAAGATTCTTCAACAGCCTGCAGTGCCTACATCATACGAGTCATCTGTCCCTGGCGAATGGGAACCTTGGCCCGACCGAATTGCAGCAGATCTCCGCGAAGTATCGACAGACGGGGTAGAGGGCGGCCGTAATTGTCTATCATTTGGAAGAGTTAATAACGGAAAGACGCCTGCAGACTCGCCACCACATTTAGCATGGTATACAAGAGAGACTTACGTAGTATTAGTACCGTCGTTGCCACTATACCTTGAAATGGAATGTTTGTGTGCACGGGCATGTAGAGTGTTTGATACGAGACTGGTCTTGTAAATGTTGCGATGATTGCACCGCTGCGCCAAGGCTGTAAGATTTGGCCTCGTCATTGTCAAAAATGAACCTAATCTGAGATTCATAAAGTAGCAAGAATAAAATAAATAGACTCGTGCAGCAGTATTGTACATTTTAAATGTGCGAAGCTCGGCGATCCCTGTGTCGGGAATAAAACGGCTATAAATATGTGACTCGAAGCCAGAAGGGCTGGGCTGGCGATGTCGGAGCTCGACTGCATTTGCTGCGGTGTTACACTGTAAGACGAATTCATAACATAATATTAATATCGTATATATAAACATTAGCTGTTAATAAATCCATCATGTCGAGCAACAACACCGGGGAACGTCTCCCAATTGCGCTGTCAGTCAAAGCGTGGATCGCTACGGAGTAGTTTATGAGTTTCTAGGGAGTGTCCCCAATAAGACCTAATAGCAGTAATGAACTACCGGGAGAGCTCATTGGTTCTTCATTTGACCTCACTTCATCTCATGTCTATTTTTTGTTTCCAGGACACGGAGCTATAATATCGTGATGGGTACGGTAGCCTGGTCGCAGCGTCGACCTTCCTTGTAGGGCTTATCTCCTTGCTGACGCGCGGCGCCAAAGGCTACCCTTCTTGTCAATGAAGTTTGATTGCTGAAAGAGGAACGGCTTGGCAAACGTCAAAATTTAACAGTAAACGCCAGCCTAAAAGCCAACTAACATCTGCACATTCGGAACAAAGTACGACTGAATATAATCGGCAAAGCATGGCTCTCTTTTCATCCAATTGGAGGACCTTGGCTGTTCTGGTCGCATTGGCTGGGCTAGCCAACACTGGACAGGCCTCTCTGGAGGCGCAGGCGCCACTGGGAGGGGGCATAAAATTCTACCAACATCATGTTGACCCGAAGATTCTGAAGGCACTCGAGAGCCATTCGGATCCCGTCGATGCCTATGTCGCTGTGCATCCTGAAGCCGCAGTCCGATTCGGAGAGCCACGGCTGCTGTGGGTGGCAGGAGAGTCGGCGGCGCGGTGGATGACGGAGGGCGACAAGCTCAGACTGCAGCGACAGGGCAAGAAATTTACCGACATAACCGACCATGAAGGGTATTTGAAGGAGCAGGTCGGCGTAAAAGCTGGAAAAGCTCGTGAGTCGATTTCACAGTTCCTAGCCGTTGACCCTACCCAGCTAACGAGCAATGAGAAATAAGACGCGCCAAAACTTACCGAAAAGACCAGAGTCAAAGAGGCCATGGCAAAAGTCGTGCCAAAGAACATGGAGGAAAACTTGATTCATTTTTCGAGCTATTACACTAGACATTATCAGAGTGAAGGCGGGGTTGAAAGCGCGAGGTGGCTGCATGGTGAAATTGCAAAGGTTTGAACTCACTCAACCTCAGATGTCAAGATCAAGCACTACTAACCTACTGCCGCCCATCTAGATTATCGCGACGGCACCCAAGTCGACACACATCTCGCTTGAGCAATTCCCGCACAAGGGGTTTGACCAGTTCTCCATCATTGCGCGCTTCGAAACCAAAGCTCGGAACTTTTCGCAGCCTCTCACCATTGTTGGCGCGCATCTCGACTCGTTGAATCAGCAGTCGCCACTTCTGCCTGCGCCGGGCGCCGACGACGACGGCTCTGGCACAGTGACTACTCTCGAAGCTTTCCGGGTGCTGGCTCAAAGTGGTTTTGTGCCTTCTCATGGGCCTGTTGAGTTTCACTGGTATGCTGGTGAGGAGTGCGGCGGCTGCGGCAGTTTCGAAATTGCTCGATACAAGAGGGAGTCTGGTGTATCGATTGGAGGGATGCTGCAGCTGGTATGTCTCCCCCATAAGAGCAAGACCAAAACTCAATCGAATTAACGAATAGCTCTAGGATATGACGGGATATATTGCTCGAGGCGTCACACCAGCGGTTGGTGTGATTCGCAGTGGAGGCGATGATGCATTGACAGAGTGGACGGTTGCTCTAGCGCGCGAGTACTCTCCGATACCTGCCAAGCTGTACGAATTGAGCGAGTAAGTTTATCTGTCTTATATCACTTGGTGCTCTTGTCCTTTTTGAGCTTGGAAACTTACCTGGAGGGGCAGGGGTCTTGGGTCCGATCATATTGCATTCACCTGGTACGGATTCCCGTCCACGATGGGGGCGGAAGGCAATCCAGCGACTGACGGTCCGGCTTTTGGCGAGTTTTGCCCTTATATTCATACTGCCAATGATACCATGACTTTGGATGATGAGTTTGGATATTTTTCAGTTGACGTGAGTCTTGTCTTTCGATGGAAGCGAGCAGAGTCGCTGTTGGTGGCTAACAAACGAATGTGTAGCACATGGCCCGATTTGCGGAACTGGCACTGGCCTTTGCAATTGAGCAAGCCAAGTGAATTTGAAACCAAGATGGGCATTTTTGTGTAATTTTTTTGGTTCAGAGGTGGGTGTCTGCGTAGGAAGATGGCAGGTTGGAATCCAGTGTTGGCATTAGTCCAGCGTCTGGGCAAGTGTCACGCGAGAGCAAAGGTAAACCACTTGCGATACATGTTAATAATCCAGTTTTAATTTTCCAAGTCATACATTTCATTATGCGGTAATTTCATTATGCGGTAATTTCCTTACGTGGTATCTGATTAAAATCTTCGCCTTTGCCGTCTCTCGTCTCTCATCTCTCTCCTCAATTCCCTCCTCGACTTGTACTGTGTCTGGTCATCTGCATCTTTCTCGTCAACCTCCTCGGCTTCATACTCCACCAAGACCAGCCAGAGCGTCCTTTCGGACAGTCCCAGAGTGCTGTCCCCCGGCACCTGCAGCGCTTCAATGTGATGGTCAAGCGCATGGAGCATGCCCGTGGCGCTGCCCTCCTTTCCGGATCGTGCCACCGCCAGCAGCTGCGGAACGGGGACCTCGACAAGAAGCGAGAGGCCGGGGGTATCGACCAGCTGCGCATGCAGTCCTCTTGGATGGAACCACTTTTCATTCGCCACGACATTGTACGCATTGACACGCTCCGCCGCCGTCTTGGGCTTTTTGGTGACGGCCCCAATGGCAGACGTGGGTAGGCGGGCCGCGGTACCGGCAATACCCACGGCTGTCATGATGGGCAGCGTCACTACGCCGGCGATTGCGGTCGCCGCCACGCCAAAGATGTTGCCCCTCTTGGCATGGCTGGCGATTTCCTTGCCAAAGGTCACGCTCTGGCTGGCGATGCTCTTGCCAAGATGCGTCGTGTCCGAGGCAAAGTGCTTGGCCATGTCGCCGGCGTGGCTAATGGCCCGGTCGCCAATCTTGGCCGTGAGGAAGGCCGAGACTGTGCTGAGAAAGGACGTCCACGACTGCTCGGGGATGCCGCGCGCGAGGAGACATGGCGGGTACGCTGTGAGAAAGGGCGAGGAGTCATCGGGGACGACCTGGGGAATGGCAATGGGCTTCAGCGCTGGTCGGCCGCCTGGTGGCGGGCCTGGAGGAGGCGGCACATTGACGGCGCCGCTGATGCGTTTGTCGTCTGTTATGGACGAGGAGGATGCCGCCACGGGCGGCGGCGGCTCGTCGATGGCTTGTGCTGAGTAGGCGGGCAACGGCTCATCTGTTGGAAAGTTGAACGGGTCGTCGATGGTGGGCATGCCACCCGCAGCAGGTGCCGACGGCCCAGGCTGGGCATTGTGTTGATCTGATACTGGATATGCCTCGGGAGGTAGCTCGTCCGCAGTTGGCGGCGGCTGCTTAAAGTGTGACTTTTCTGAAGGCATTGCCATCGTAATGGGGCCGGGCTCAATTTGACCTGTAGATGGCCGGTATAATCCAAGCTGTAGGAGATGTAGTAGGAGAAATGGCACAACCAGTGGCAAGATTCACACGGTGGGGTTATCGCACACTTTAGTATCAAAGAATTGAGATGAATTTGATGATGATTTGAAGAAGACGCGTATGAATCGCGGCTGGTGCAAGCCTTGCGATTGTTCGTAGCCTTATCCAGCAAGTGTTTGCTGCTGCGCCTCAAGCGAGAGCAGGAGGCCCATCAGCGGCTGGACATGGTGGGGAGGCGGTGCCTGGCTTGCCCAGTGCTGGGCCTGCTTCCAGTGGATGTTGTAGCGGTGGCGCAGTAGATGGCGGCTTGATACCAGCCTGTAGCCCCAGTGCTAACGCCCACTTGGTTACTGTTGCGTAGATGGGCAGCCCTTGGCACAACTGCACTTTTGCAGAGCCACATGGTAAATTACAATAATCACATCCTGCACAACAGTAACCCAACGGGCTTGTTAAGCTGGTTACCTAGGGCCGTTGGAACTATGCGACGTAGCTCTGCGTGACAGTGACTGATTCGGAGTTTCACAAAAGTACAAGAGTAAAGAAAAAGAAGAGTAAAGAAAAAGAAGAGGAAGAAGAGGAAGAAGAGGTGGAAGGGAGAGAAGAAAATTTCAGGAATTTGATTCGTATTTTTATTCTATATACGGTGTACGAACTATATAGTTAGATCATTATAAACGAGGTTGTGTTATTGATGCACGCCTTTTGCCGCTGTTCCACCTTTCCCCTTGTCCGCCATCTTGCACCAGCCATAGACAGTAATTAGTAGTTAGTTACCCATTGCCAGTACTAGTTAGTTACGCAGTACGTCATTGTATCTGCGTGCATTGCCTCCAGCGGCCTCACGAAGCGAGAGTGGGGGATGGTCTTCATTGCCTAGTTCGGACTACGGTCGCCCAAATATGCCAGAGTCTGGACCCCGACACTGCCAAGTCTAGATTATGAGCTTTGACGTGGAATCTAAAACTAGAAAGCCTTTGATTATTCTAGAATGATTTCATTGATAATACTCGAAAACATGCCAGGCCCTCTCTGCCTTGCCGCTCTTTACCTACCCTCCAAGCACCGTCCATCCAGTACACTCCATTCCAAAAAGGTAACTGTTGGCCCGGATTTTTTCAAGACAACAATCATTGATTTGTAAAGATCAACCACACGCGAGGGATTCAACAAGTTCATCCAATTCCTTTGTGGAAGAAAAGCCGACTCTAGGTCCCAGTGTAATTCCTCCTCTGCGGCAGCGCCAGCCAATACAGCTTCCGCGCCGAAAAAAAGGACTTCACAAATGTCCAATATAGGGACCAATTAATGAGAATATACGAGATCAAAGTTGAACAGTGAATAAATCAAGACAGCGAAAAGCTGCCTCTACAATTTTCGGGTTAGACTGCTGGTCTACGTACGCTCACGGCCACCCCGAACGTCTATTATACCCTGGCCAGACACAATAATTGTTTTCAAAAACCATCGCCAAAGTATTTTGCACTCAAATTGATCGTTTAATATTAGATCGGAATTGACATGCCCGTTGCACCATAGCTGATCGTCTGGGAATCTGCCATCGTGTCTAATGCCATTCATTTCCTAGCCCCTGTCAGTAACAAGGTCCTCTTCCATTTCGCCAGACCAATAGGCCGCTCACCAAGGTGCCACTGCACGGGATCATTCATGATCGGCTAGCTGTCAACGCGCGTCACACTATTCTACATCAGGCTATTGCTATTCTACATCAGGCTACTGCAGCCACCAATTCGGCTTCTCGCAGTACATTCCCTTTTCAAATCCGATTAGTTGCTTCTTTTGAACCACGGAAATGTCGCTCAGCACTGCTTCAATATCTATGCCGAACAAGCTTCAAGGAGGCATGCAAGAGACTTGAAAGACGTTTTCCGCCCAAATCGCTGACGCGGCAATAATAATCTTGTACGAGAGAAGATGCTGTAACAAAAGTCAAAAATGCATAAATAGGATAGAAGAACCATGTTTTAAAGACTCTATCAAAATACTGCACCAAGAACTTCCACTGCTTTATCCAACTAGCTCATCTCGACACCTTTTATATACTACTTACCGGCCATCCAATTCTCTCCGCGCTCATCTTTCTGCTAATACATACCATACTATACAAAACATCAAGAAACAATTCGTTTTACAAAGAAACATGATTGACGCAAGAGCCATCATCTGCACCGCCATTGGCCAACTTCAGGTTCAATCCGTACCGGAGCCCATTGTGTTCCCCGGATGTGTCATCGTAAAGACAAAAGCCGTGGCCTTGAACCCGACCGATTGGAAGGCCATTCACAATCCAGCAGGCTTTGCCGTGGGGACGCGCCCCGGTGTTGACTTTGCAGGTGTCATTGAGGAAGTTGGACCGGATGTGGCAAAGGACATTAAGAAAGGCGACAGAGTATGTGGTGTCACCTTTGGAGGGTATGTTCTGATCCCAACCGCCTTGTTCCTTTTCTTTCCGATATAAGAGGGCCGTTTTTACCAGCAGCAAGAGCCCGATACTGACTTGCATCTTCATTTATAGAAAGAACCCGCATCTGGGTGCCTATGGAGACTATGTCTTGACCCTGGCACACCTTGTCATCAAAATTCCGGACCATCTCAGCTTTGAGCAAGCTGCCACCCTGGGTGTCGGCGTGTTAACCACCGGGCAGACTCTCTACCAGCTTCTCGACCTCCCACTCCCATCCGCACCAGCATCGGAGTCCTCTCCCTTCATCTTGATTGGCGGCGGAAGCACGGGAACAGCGGTCCTTGGCATCCAATACGCCAAGCTCTCCGGCCTGCGTGTCATTGCCACCGCGTCTCCCTACAACTTTGGCTACCTGCAGTCCCTCGGCGTCGATGTGCTCCTAGACTATCACGAAAGCAACGAGGAGCTGGTACGCAAGATCAAGGCCGTCGCTGGCGAGAATCTGACTCTCGCCTGGGACTGCTGTCCGAATGAAAAGTTTCCTCAGGTCGCTGCGCTCTCCATGAGCACGACCCAAAAGGGCATCTACGCGACCGTGAGTCCGCTTACGCCCGCAGACTTCCTCAGGGAAATGAATCCCATGGTCGAAACCAAGTACCAGCTCGCATACACGGCATCTGGTATGACATTCACCCGCGGTGACCACACTTTCCCTGCGTCCGAAAAGGACGCTGACTTTGCTCGCCGCTTCTTTGAGCTGTCGGCGCAGCTGCTTCTGGAAGGCAAAATTCAGCCTACGCGACCTACCATTAACAAGTATGGACAGGGGCTTGAGGGCGTCATGGTTGGCTTGGATGAGCTCTATCAGGGCAGGGTGGCTGGCACGAAGCTGGTGTACACAATGTAGCTGGCTGTGCACATGCGCTCAACTCTGCAAACTGTCACCTTTTTCAGTTGATTCAATCGTTTCTATTTGTCATGTTATTGTATCTATTTCTTATTTGTTACAAATTAGAGCTATTAAATGCTTTTTTAGTGAACCCGTGAAGTTCTATGCTAGACTCAGGCCATCGTTGCCGCTACCCTATGCCGTGGCAATGCCAACATCTAGAAACCATTATCTGAGAATCATTCCAATTGATGAGAATTTTGACTGATTTTGATACATCTCCTCAAATAATTTCCATTCCGAAAGTAGCTATCTCGGCCCCCAAAATCTGGCTCGCGCTGCTGCCCAACCGTGGGTACCAACGCTACGGGAAACTCAAAATGAGCCCGCGGCAAACTTCTCCGCGGCAAACTAAGAGCTCCATCACCGAAGACTCTGACCTTCTGCTTCCGGCAATCGCATGCCCAGAAATAACGAGAAATTGAGAGTGGCATAATAATCAACTCTTGATGGAGGCGCAGGAGTCGTCTGAGCGGCCATACCGGTCGCATCTCCGGCCGGCATGCGTTCCCTGTCGGCGGCGAAAATCACGATGTCAAACGGAGCCAAATTCGGACACTTGCTTGACCTGCAAAGCGCACAAGTCAGATTGCTATTTTCCAGGTACTCCTGGGAGACAGACCTCACCGGCCCTGAATACGCGCACACAACCGCGAAACACCAATCGTGGCCGCAATTCACCTGCTGCTAAGCGAGCCAGGCGAACTGCAGCGCCGCGGGCGAGGCGGCATAGCCTAGATGTAGCTCAGTCGGGAGTGATACCCTCGTCTTTACTCCAGCAATCCCAGCCGCCGGTTGCTGCACAGCCTGAAACCACATCATTACAGCTTGACGCTGGTGACGATGAAAATCTCAATCCACACATCGTCGGCCCGGCAGTAACCAATGACAGTCAGGTGCTCGCAGACTATCTCTCCGGAATTCCGGGCATGACAAGAAGTACACGCATTGCGATTCCCGAATCGGCCAGCAGAACTAAGCCAGTGCTCTTTACCATGGTCCAGAAGCGACCGTTGGGTATACCGATTCACCAAAGTCCATCCGCCGAGAAGCTGGAAATCATCGAGAAGCTGCTCGAGCCAGATTCGGCCACCATCATTGAAGAGTTTGTCAAGCGCGCAATGCCTTATTAACGGTAGTAAAACTAAAATATTTCAGCTACTTCGCACGAATCAACCCCTGCATGCCAATTCTGGACGAGATATCATTTCGACGACAGTTTCAGAATTACAAGGACAAGATATCTCCCGCACTGCTCGCCTGCCTCTATGCACACATGGTCACGTATATGAACAACTCCCGGCTAATTTCACGTCGCCCCTGTATCGATGGAAGGTTCATCTGGAACCTAGCAAGCAAGGCCATATATTCGGAGCTTCATTTGTCGCCCGGAGTATCAATCATTACCGCTATCCTGCTCAATGTCGGCGGTCGTCCAACAACCTCACTAATAGGGAACGGCGTGCTACTTAGTTCAGCAGTATCGATGGCGCATTCACTTGGACTAAATCACAACCCACTGGATTGGGATATTCCCAAATCAGAAAAACATCTTCGAATAAAGATTTGGTGGTCGCTGCTAATTCACGACAAGTGGTACGTTTTGTGCCTCTCAGCCCTATGATGAGTTGCTAACAGTCTCGACAAAGGACCAGCCTGGCTCATGGGACACCCCCACGTATCTCACAGCTGCAGCAAGATGTTCCAGAACCAACGCTTCAGCATCTGTGCGAGCCTAATCATACAGAGAAGCAGTTGCAAGTCTCGTCCGTCTTTATCGCATTGGCTGGCCTGACGAGCGTACTGGACCGATGTCTCCAGCAAATATACACAATCGGCCGTGACAAGAACTGGAGCACCCCGGATCTAGACTTGGCCATACATACGTGGGTAGACTCTCTGATAGGACCAACGCGGCACATTGTCGTTCGCGGCACGAGCTTGGAGATACCGGGGGCGGCAAACCTCCGCCTGGCGTACTTGACCATTAAGCTGCTCGTGCAGCGCATCAGCCTCGAGGTCATAAAGCAAAAGCCAGACGGCTCCGTAGATCACGTCCAGGCCTGCTATCTACAGGCCAGGCAGTCCGCTGAGGAAATCCTCCTATTTACCCAGGACCTGCAGACGCCGCAGCTCAATGACTTTTGGCTCCCCGTAGGCGCTTTCGCGTACCCAACCACTATCAACTTTCTGCTTCGGCACGCGCTCGAAACGGAAACTTCGCCTTCCAAGCTTGCACAGAGCACATCGTTTCGCATGGCACGAGAGCTCATTGACACGCTGCGACGGCATAAAGAAACACATGGTTGGGAAATGGGTGACGTTTGCTTGGCACAGCATGCGGAGATTGTGGACAAGGTGCTCGCCAATGTCGCGCCAGAGGGATTTGACCCCGACGACATGCTGGACTCTAATGATTTTGTAATGCCAGATGCTTCCGTATTGGACCAGCTCTTCCCCAGTCTGTGGGATCCGCTGCAGAATGTATGGTAAATCAGCAATGGCAAGAAGGGGTCTAGACCGGTTCGATGGCGGTTTTCCCGTGCAAAGTTGCCCGCGGGAAACTACACCGCGCCACTTAATACCACGATAAGGGTTCATTGGTCACGGTATCGGAGCTGAATTAAAGTATATATGAAATGAATGCCATCCTCTTGTGTTCAAACTGTCATCACTTGATTCATTCTCATCGTTCACATTATTCTACTGTTAGTCTGTCACTATGGCGCCCGCACTCACCACAGGCACAGCAACGGAGGCTACTTCGTCAAAGGCAGACGTCGCACCAACACTTTATCAAAATGAAGATCCCAAAGCTCTGGTCGAGAAATGTAACAAGTATCTCTTGACTTTTGGAAGCCCAGTTCATGACGAAGTCGTAGTCGGGACAAAGGGATTGTACTTTTACACTGCCAGCGGCAAAAAGATTCTCGATTGGACATCCGGCCAAATGTCCTGCTTACTCGGCCACGGCCACCCAGAAATCGTCAAGACCATTGCCGACCATGCCCAATCTCTCGACCACACCTTTTCAGGCATGGTTTCCCCTCCCGTGGTGAACCTGGCGGAGCGGCTGTGCAACATGCTCCCCGAGGGACTCGACCGCACCTTCTTCCTCTCGACGGGCGGCGAGAGCAACGAGGCCGCCATCAAGCTCGCCAAGGTCGTCACGGGCAAGTTCGAGGTCGTCGGCCTCGGTGCCTCCTGGCACGGCGTCACGGCGCAGGCCGTCGGCGCGCAGTTTCACTTTGGCCGAAGCGGCCACGGCCCGCTCATGCCGGGCTCCCTGATGCTCCCCGCGCCCAACGCCTACCGCTCCGTGTTTCGCAAGGCCGACGGCTCGTACGACTGGGAGGCCGAGCTTGACTACGGCTGGCGCCAGATCGACCTGCAGTCGTGCGGCTCGCTCGCCTGCTGCATCGTCGAGTGCATCCAGAGCTCCGGCGGCATGCACGTCCTGCCCGCCGGCTACCTCGCGGCGCTCAAGAAGCACTGCGAGGCGAGGGGAATGCTCCTGATTGTCGACGAGGCGCAAACAGGCGTCGGCCGCTGCGGCGACTTCATGGCCATCCAGCACGAGGGCGTCGTGCCGGACATCCTCACCCTCTCCAAGACGCTCGGCAACGGCCTGCCCCTGAGCGCCGTGGTGACGAGCGAGGAGGTCCACAGCAGGGCCGTGCAGAACAAGTTCTTCTTCTACACGACGCACCTCAACGACCCGCTCGTCGCGGCCGTCGGCGACAAGGTCCTCGAGATTGTCGAGCGCGACAACTTGGTGAAGCACGCGCGCGAGGTCGGGGCCCTGCTCCACGAGGGCCTGCAGAGGCTCATGGCGCGCTACGGCTGCATCGGCCAGGTGCGCGGGCGCGGGCTCATGGCTGGCGTCGAGATTGTGGCCGACAGGGCGTCCAAGGCGCAGGACGTCGAGTTTGCGGGCGCGCTCGGCGACAAGGCGTACGAGCATGGCCTCTGGGCCAACCTGAGCAGTCACCCGAGCTTTGGCGGCGTGCTGCGCATCGCGCCGCCCATTACGGTCACGGCGGAGGAGATTGAGCAAGGGTTGGCGATCCTGGAGCGGGCTCTGTCCGAGATGGACGGTTCGCTTCCTCTGTACTAGGCTGCTTTACGTGACATGGTTTCTCGCTTAATTATAATAGAATGTTTTTTTTTAAGTCCGACCCGACGGAGGGCGACCTCATTTTTTGCCACTTGCCAACAGGCACCCTAACTATAAAGCTGAACCTTGGGGTGTAGTAGTCCTCGTTTCGTAATTTTACATTGGCAGGTGAGATGAAATGGCGGGGGATCAGCGCTACCAGCAAAACAGACCCAACTCGGGTTAGGCAGATCTCTTCATCGATGTCCTTTTGCGGCAGGGTATAATTCCGTCAATAGAGTCCTGTGTTTGCTTTCCGGGGGCTAGAACGTCGGGGTGGTCCGATTAACATGGTAGGCAGTTCAGCTCCCAGACGCCATTCCGCATATTTCTTGCCTAATACACTCAAAGACTGCATATCTATGCAATCGTAGATTGCTCTGCGCCATCCGGTAAACCACGCTGGCTTGGCAAGAACCCAACGTGCCACATTCCTCCTCTCCGTTCTTCAACCGCCATGGCGTCTGCGGTGGGAAAAGGAGGCGTATGGCACTCGAATGAATGTCGTAAATGGCGACATCAAAGGCCGGAGAAACTGTGTAAAGTAATTGCTGATCCCCGCTGAAAGCAATGACTTGTCTCGTGGCGAATCCCGGCGTGTGGGCTTTTAAGCCACCGTTATCTCGATAGAGCCACAACGCGAGGGAATGGCATACATAGATTCCGCCCCCGAACCCCCAAATCGCGAAATCAATAAACCTGATGGCTTTTCTTGGGGGCCTCTTGATCCGTCTGCACCACATCACTAGTCCGTGCCACTTCACCTCCCCGCGTTCTGTGGCGGGCGCCTGATACGCACCCAAGCACCCATGCAGGCACTTTTGCTTTTTGGGGTGGTGTAGTCTCGTTCGACGCCAAGTAAATTCCATGGCGGTCTTTGTTTCTGTTCTTGTCATGGTGCCATGTTTGTCAGTAGAAACCCATAACTAAGTTCTGGGCTGGCTTGAGATTTTTTGTGCAAGAGGCGCTCCCAGTGGCAGACCATCGTACGCCACGTCTTGGCTGGCTTTGAACAAGGGCTTCCAGCCAACATTCTGTTTCATGACCGAACAGGTTCGTGGCAAAAAAGAGCATTGCTGTCCGATCTACCAGTCTTGGTAGCAACTTGGAAAACAGGAGTCAGGGGGCACTAACGGTACTAACATAGGCCAGTCAAATGCAGGAGATGCATCTTGCCCACGTACTATCTCTCCAATTCTCCGTGCTTGCTGCCGTGTAATGGGGCTTGGTGGCTGGCCCTGGCTGAAGGTGCGAGCCGCCTATCTGCATATAAATGCAGAAAGTAGACTTGAACCCTTACACAACTATTGATAATTTCGCGACTGCTCCTATGCGATTGTTTTATTGAACCTCTTTTATTTCTGATTCTTTCGCCTCTTGCACCTAATACCAGAACAATGGGTCATTCTGGGGCTGCTGCCCACTCGTCAGAGCTGAAACGCTCGTGTGAGGAGTGTAGTTCATCAAAAGTCAAGTGCAGCCAAGACAGACCTGTATGCAAGCGCTGCCGAAAGCATCGCATTGAATGCACATACACGCCGCCAAAGCGGACGGGCAGGCCTCGCAAGATCCCAAAGGACGGTAGCGGCTCACAGTCCCGAACCATCCGACCTCTGGCGAGCGCTCCTCCTGACAACATTGGCTGTGTGAGCGTGGCGCTGGCCGGGGACCATCCCTCTTCTGGCGTCATGGTTGAGCAAGACATGGTAGCAGCGTATCATCAGGCTGCGAATCCTGCAACTGACCTCTTTGGGCTCGGCTGTGCTGAGCTTGACGGCACCGGCACGAGTGACATCATGGCGCTGCACGGTCCCGGCTACGAGCTCCTCGATCATGAATGGCTGGACCACACACAGACTGCAGACATGGTCTGGGGTACAGCGCTAGTTGGACAGTCTTGTGGCCAGGGTGATGTTGACGACGGCCATGCGCAGTTCAGGAACCACAGCCTTGCTGCAGAGCAATACGGCAGTGTCCAGGAAATGTGGAGGCAGCAGTTGTCACGATCTAGATCCATCTGCTGGGATGATCAGACCATGTATTCGGATCCTCAACTCTTGCTGGGGGAACATGCACAGTTTGTTACGTATGACCAAGATGTGTTTGTGGAAACATGGTGATGCGATACCACTGCAGGGAAAGGCTGGGTATTAAACATTAGTTCTTAGCTTTCTTCTTGTATAAATCATGTAATTATTAGAATTTACTCGTATGAAATCAGATTCGCAAGTGTCAAGGTTATCTAAGAACTGTAGGCCGGGAGAGTATGGAGGAGGGCAAGGTTGCGCGAGACTAAGCATGAGGCTATTTAATTCATCACTTGCAAATTTCATTGTCATTAAGTTTTCATGTTTTTATTTTATTTTTTTAATCTTTTTATTTTTTTACTGTTTTGCCTGTTTTCTAAAATTGTGAATAGTAAAACTCCCTCCACACTACACAGCAGAGGCACAGATCGAAAGCCGCGTTGAATCAATCTCTGGTTACAATGAGAGCCTAGTGCTCATGATCTTCAATCTTTAGCGAAACTCCTATCCTTGAGGCGTTGTGTTTCCCATTTATAAAGACTTGCCCTGTAAATTTAATGCATATTAGCAAGGGCAGTCCATGCATCAACTGGAGAAGATGAAGTGTCAAGCTACGGCTTTACTCACCAAAGGTTGGGTGCACCATTCTACCATCCTTCTTTGCATTTACCCAATTGTTCCTTGTCCAGTCGTCGATACGCGACCAGTCCACGCATGTGCGCGGCGTCGACCAGTTGGCAGCAGGAATGGGGCTAAAGTCCAACCAGCGCATTGTGAGAATCGTGGTGTCTGCCTGGCACATGAGTGCATTTTTAATGAGAGCCAGACAGTGAACTTGGAGCGCAGTGTTAGTGGGTAACGTATTGCATGGGAGAAACGGCCAGATGAACTCACTTGTGTGCTGAGACTCCTCTCGACGCTCCTGTTCTGTCATGTTGGGAAAGTAATAGTCAAGGTTCATGTGTTGATAGAGTCGTTTCTGTTAACGTTAGCAGGATGTATCATAGATTTTCGGGATTAGATTTGTTTCACATACCAGGCAATGCAGGTTGTGGTGAACCGTCAGCATCCCATAGTACCCTCCGTCGGTGAAGTGAACAGCCTGGTATTCTCGCCCAAGACGCTCGACTTCCGACTCTGGAATCCTCACATCGGACCCTTTTTGCAATGTTAGACAATTTCGAAATTATAACGGCTTCTTTCTTTTCCATTTTCTTTCTCAACTCACACTTTGTAAGCTCAAACCAATTGTGATCAAGCTCTTTGCTAGGCTCGCCAAAAAATGGATGATCTGGCTTGTGGTTGTCCTCAAAAGTCTGAAGCTTGTACTCAATGGCATCCTCTAAAAGATTGGGATACAGATGCGGCCCGCCTCGACATTCATAGTCAACTTTGCGCAGGGTTGTGACTGTAAGGCCCATGATGGCCAGTGTATACACTGCGACGCCAAAGACCGTCAGGAGCAGATATCGCATGCGCTTTTTTTCAAAGTCTGCGCCAAGCCGATACTTTAATAATGTATGTGGCAGCAGAGATTCAGACTCAAAGTCATCATCAAGCGACGGTGATGGCAAGTGCTTTTCGGGATCCATGATGTGTGTGATACAATGGAGGAAAAGAAACAGAGACAAAGGGCAAGGAAGACGAAAGCGTTATTGATGTGGGATGGCAAGAGCACTGGCAACGAGGATATGTTATAAAATCCCGGACATCTCAGCAGCGAGTTGCTAGCATGAGTCTTTCCAACGGGATTCCACATGCCAGCTCTGGACAATCTAAACTCCCTCCAGTTATAAATGATCCCCCCAGTTGTGGCGCGCGATGTTACATGCAGCTTGCACCATTGGCGTTGTTGAGCTCGGCAGCTTTCTAGCCAATTGCGGCTGCAGTGGTTAGCGGCAGGATCGCCAGCCTGGAGACTCAATCGCACACTATTTGCCACCACGCTTGAGCCGCTTCAGCTCTGTTGTCCAGACTTGGAAGGTCGGAAGGTTTTGAGCCAATCAAAGCATACGTGCCTGGCCACGGCTGCTAAACAAGTGCATGGTGGGCATATGGCCAAACCACATCTCAGCATCTGGTGGCACCAGATGCCCACAGGCGGGGGAAGAACAACAATACGCCACAAAAATGTTCAATGTCACCATCAACGGGATCTTTCGAGCGAATGAAACGACCTTTGTCCTCTTATCGTTTAAGTTTTCTTGTAGAGTAGAATATAGAGTGTCGGGATAAAGCATTGTTGTTGCTGCAACTCTAGTGCCGAGATGCATCACGCGAGGTTTCGGGAGCTTTGCGTCCAATAAAGAAGCTTTTTATCCGCTTAATTTGAAGCTACAGATGCATCTGTGAATCGATAGCTCTTGGAGACGGAAACAAGCTATGACTGGATTGGGATTCAATGCGAAAGGTGGCTAGTGACTGCTGCCAGGACCTTTTCCGGCATAAAGACTCAATATATAAAGAAAGCCAGTGTACTTGTCACTATAGCGCTTCATCTCACAGCACCATTCACTCTTACAATATTCATCGTCTCCAGCCAAAATCACAAAGAATGCGATTCCTTGCCCAGAGTGTGACGGCCATGGCCTTGGTGTCGGCCGCCATTGCCCTGCCGACGAATGTCAAGAGTATGTGCACTTCGAGGCAAAGAAGCTACACAAAAACATCTACTAACTTTTGAAAGTTTCTACTAATCTCAATCATCGCGAGGCTGAAAAGGCTCCCGAGGAGGGCCTCGAGCCATACAGCGCGTACGGTAACTGGAAGCGCGCTGATGCGCAAAAGGCACCCGAGGAAGACCTCGAGCCCTATGGCGCTTACGGAAACTGGAAGCGAGCAGATGCTCCTGACGAGGAGTCTGAGCCCTACGGCGCGTACGGAAACTTCAAGCGGGCAGACACTGAGAAGGCACCAGAGGAAGGCCTCGAACCGTATGGTGCATATGGTAACTGGAAGCGTGCGGAAGCCCAGAGCGCTCCCGATGAGGAATCTGAACCTTATGGTGCCTATGGAAACTTTTAAACTGTAGTCTCCTGCGTACCTGGGGCTTTTTTGCGTGTTGGCTGCCGATCTGGTGTCGACTACGATTATTGCGGTGGATATGGTGTCCGCTTGATACACCTGGACACTATTTACGCCACCTAGTGTAATTGATTCCAATTTGCTTCTTTGTCATTGTTTTGTTTTATTCCTGTGATGAATGTAATCCATTGTTTGTGAGTAGACGGCCCTGGATCATCTCAGCAGATTTTCTACAAATCTGTAGGTGCAAACTATGCATATTTGCAAGCACATATAGTAAATTCATTAATTGTCATGCAAAATAAAGAAGTCACTTTGTTCTACTTTCTTTCTGGCCTTTGTGGCGTTTTGCCAAAGTTAAAAGAGTGCGCGCAGGGCAGGGCATATTCTTGCGGGATGAGCGTGCAATAAAGCCGTCGTACAATGCTCATCTCGCAAACAAAGAAAGCTAAAGTGAAAAGAAAAGTTGCCCTCTTTCCTTTTTTAAGAAGTATTTATACACTGTCCGTTTCGGTTTTTTTTCTCGTCTGCCACCACACTACACTCCTACCAACGCGAAATTCGCTTCGTCCCAACGCGAAATTCGATTCACCCCAACTGAATTCTATTCGTCCCAACGCGGATTCTATTCGTCCCAACGCGAAATTCGATTCGTACCAACATGCATTCTCGGGGTGGTCTCCGTTCGATCGGCGATCAAATATCGGAGAGAACAGCATGGGGCAAGGAGAGAATCGCCTTGTGGTACAACCTTAGAAAGCGAATTTTCGAGATTGACAAGGCATGTCACAACCGTCGCAAGGAATTCATCTTGTATGAGCCAGTGATCTACGGACCCCTTAGCCATTATGCATGTTTCTCTGCCGAGAGATACTTTGAGGACGAGCTGAACCTGCTTGATGAACAAATGTTTGACATGACAATCCCGGAGTATGTTTTTTTCATTTCAAGAATGTTGCGTGAGACGCAAAGAATATACAGCGGAATTTTTGCCAAGTATTTGAGGCAGTTTGCTGCTGAGGCTGTGAGGCAGAGGAAGCTCGAAACGGAATTGTATAAAACCTTGAAGGAACGCTTGGATAATATGACGAGTTTTAAGAAGACAATGAGAGAGTGAATGGAGGAGCGCGACAGGTGCGTATCCTGATGGTTTTGTACCAACGCGTTGGGAATGTCACGCGGGTGGGGTTTTTTTTTGTCACCATTTCCTTTTTTTTTAGATTCAATAAACAAAATCTTTTTGAATTTTGCATGGCATTGCTCAAGTATTACAATATGACCCTTGAAATAATATGGTGTATTACTTACAGAAGCAGAAGTATAGTAAAAAAAGACCACGAAAAAAACCACATTCAAAAAATGAATATACAAGTAACTATTTTCTCACTAGATGTCTCTTTTTCTCAGTTAAAATTAATATCATAGTTATTTTTTTATATTGTTATTAATAATAGGTTAATGAGAATTTGATTTGAAAAGTAGAGTGCTTTTTGGGATATAGAGTGACTTCTAGCAGTATGGTAATAATCCTGGTTATTTGGTAGTAGATACCTTGTAAGAATCCTAGTCTTCTATATTTTAATTAGTCATTTTAGTATCCATAAAGTACCACGAGTACACTATTTAAGGGTCATATTGTACGTACAGGTTGGTCCAAAGTCGTCGTCAGGGTGGCAGTCAGCCACTCTTCACATGCCAACAGCCACAGCAGGATCAGACGACAGAGGCAGCCTACGACTACGAACGACTGGTGGGGGAACCACTGTGAAGCGACCACCTTGCAAACTTGGAAGTGGTATTTAATTACTAGCCACGGCTGAGTTTCTTGTAATTGGTGGTACGCAAGCAAGGGGCAAACAAGCCAGCTAGCTTGGACGGGCAGTGCCCTGGCAGGGGATCAGCACCGCCACATTTTGGTGGATGACGTCGCGATATCCTGCCCCGCCCCGAATGTATGAAGCTCCAGGTTTCCACCAGCACATGCTTTCTGCTTCTCCCAACAAAAGTAATTCCTGTGGCAAGAATACCTTCGCTTCTATTTAAACAAAGCACCTGCAGCTCAAGATTCTTTCAAAGGCATTTACTCCCTCAATTTACCAATATCATTGCACTGCCCGCACGAATAGACATTATGGCGTCCCCAGCTACCGTGCTTGTCAAGAACATTTCTGCCTCAACCAGCGATGGTGAGGTCAAGGACTTTTTCGTTTTTTGGTAGGTGCTTTTATAATTTTTTATACAGTTTATACAGTTTATGCAGTTTATGCATGTTGTATTTTGCTTCCTATTTTTCATCTTTTTTTGTTTGTAATTGCTAACATCTCTCAGCGGTAAAGTCACCGACATCAAAATCACCACAGAGGGCGAGACCAAGTCCGCCGAGGTCACCTTTGAAAAGGACACGGCCATGAAGACGGCGCTCCTGCTCACCAACACGCAGCTGGGCCCCAACCACATCACCATCACCAGCGCCAGCGGCACGGCGCCGGCCGACGAGGTGCACCACGAGACCAAGGAGCGGGGCGACTCGGACGAGATCACGCAGGAGGAGAAGCCCCGCGCGCGCATCCTGGCCGAGTACCTGGCGCACGGGTACGTCGTGGGCGACGCGGCGATTGAGCACGCCATTGAGCTCGACACCAAGCACAACGTGTCGTCGCGCTTCCTGGGCACCATCCAGCAGCTCGACTCCAAGTACCACGCCACGGACCGGGCGCGGGCCACGGACCAGAGCTACGGCCTGTCGCAAAAGGCCAACCACTTCCTCACGGGGTTGGGGTCGTACTTTGAGAAGGCGAGCACGACGCCGACGGGTCGCAAGATTGCCAAGTTCTACACGGACGGGTCCCGGCAGGTGCAGGACATTCACACCGAGGCCAGGCGCCTGGCGGACCTCAAGAAGGAGGAGCACGGCGGGAGCGCATACAAGGCGGCTGGTCTGGAGCGCGTCTTTGGCCAGCAGAAGCCCAAGGAGGAGGGTGCTGCTGGTGCTGGTGCCGGGGCTGGTACCGGGGCTGGTACCGGGGCTGGTGAGAAGCCGGCTGCTGCTGGCGCTGCCGCTCCCGCACCGACTGATTCCAAGACTGGTTAAGATTTTTTGAGAATGAGTAATGTTCTTGTTGTTGGTGACGGGTGGTGGGGGTTGTCAAGCTCCAGATAGCGTCATGATTTTAACGACCAAGGATGAGTACGACGTGGTTATTCTTCAATCAGCTCACGACCTAAATATAAGTATGTAATTTCACAATGATTCACGAGGCATCGATTGTATTCAGTTATTTTTCATCCAGCAATAAATGTGATGATTGCGCATTCAGTGACCAGAGGCAAGAGAAAGAAGGCGCGTAGATTGGGCTGCAGTTGCTCCACAGCAATCGATGGATTAGCCTCGAGCGTTCATCGTTGACCCCTTCTTGACATCTACACACACCATCTCCTACATTTTTTTTGTTACTTTTTTTTGTCAAAAAAATCCTGTGAGATTGATACAGGCTGCCGCATTTCCTACATTCAGAATGGCTCCACGGGGTGTCCGGGTCACTGGCGAGGGTGTACTGGCACGTCCAGCCGAGCTGGCCGTCCTGACGGTTTCGATACAAGTACAGAACATGGATTCAAAAGAAGCGGCCTTTAGTGCAGCCAGGCTCTCAAGATCAGCTCTCGTTGGCCTTATTCACCAAAACTTTATAGCCGACGAGCGGACTGGCCGCGGGCGGTTGGACTCGCCCGTTGCCGACTACTCGGTCAAACCATCCGTGGCAAATCTACACAGCGATGTTCAGTTTGACGGGTTGATACACCCAGTATAGAGTGCCAAAGCCAAGGCTACCGTGAAGCTTCACCCATCTGCTTTGATACATGCATTCGTGGCGGCGGTGTGCAGCATAGACCATGTCACTATGGAGCTGGACTGGGAGCTCAAGCCCGAGACCCTGCATGAGATGTCCACACTTGCGGGCAATTTGGCGATGCAGGATGCGACGCGACGAGGGCGGGACTTGGCAAAGAAGTATTTTGACGTGAGGGATGAGGAGATGCTGTATCGCGTCAAGGCGAGCCAGATGAAGGCGAGCCAACCGCAGCCAAGCAACTTGCCAAAGACGCGGCGCCTGGAGATTGTGTGCACCTCGGGGTACGGTGGGACGACTATGATTGCCTATGCTCCTGAAGACGTGGTGGTTACAGTTTGTGTTGATGCCGTCTTTGATATAGCGAGCAGTTCAGCATGGTTTGAGGACATGGCAGGGACAACCACGGAGATGTCCGGGACAACCATTATCAAGGTTGAGGAGACGGGGTTTTGAGCGGTTTGTTATTAGCAGGGAGCGTTGTTTTCTTTAAGAAATAGCTATGATTTAACTAATGATTTATTTATTACACGCAAAACTTTTCCTGTCTTGTGTGAGCAGCCTTGTTCTTTGTCCAAGCCAAGTGATGCCCAGTGGCTTGTCCCCCGGAACTGCCTGTACAGTACTGGCACAAGCCCCGCTGGTGGACAGCATCGACCCACTGATTTGATCTGGAAGCCCACACTAAACTCACTAACAAGTCCGCTAACCATGCACTAACCATCGCTAACCATCGCTAACCATTCGCAGGAGCGTACTAACACCAACTAGCGTTGAATCCACGTCTGGCAGCCAACTTCAGGGCCTGTGCCGACCTTTGCAGGGGCCGTCGCAGGCTTGTAGGGCTGCTGGCTTCCAGGGCGTCACGGCCGGGCTGCACCGCTTCATGCCCCGCCTAGTTGTCTCTCCTCTGAGACGTTTCTTCTTCTGGACCATACACTGCCACTGGTCGTCTCGACTCCCTTATCAGCGCACGGCTTCCTCCCTTTTCGTCTCTTCAACCTCTTCTCCAGCTACATGCCGTCGATTGTCGTCACTTTATAGCTCGGCGTCCCTCCGGCACGGCCAATACACGTTGATTGCAAACCAACCCAAGCATCGCCATGCCAGACTTGAACTCTGTCCCTGCCTCGCCTCATCCATCATCACGCCGCCAATCCGGCACTCATCAACAAATGGCCACCGCCGCCGTCGCTGCACAGGCTGCGGCCTCTTCCTCCCCAGGCAACCTGACGCGCACGTCTTCGGTCAACATCCTGCCTTCGAACCAGACGGCGCTGAGTAGCCAGCCGTCCCAGCACCACCAACAAGCACAGCATGGAAGCACAGCGGTGTCGTCGCTTCCCTCGCCACGGCTCACCTCTGCACAGCTCTCCCAGCAAGAGACGACTGCTGGTCATGGGCCCCTGCGTCATCCTCGTCCCATGACGGCATCTGAGCTTCACATGGAGCTCGAAAAGGAACAAGAGGCTCTGGTAGGTTCCCGTCTCTCTATCCTTCTCTCTGCCACGACACACGTCTCCATACAAAGACGACCCCGCGTCTCGTCTCGTCTCGTCTAGTCTGTCGCTAACGCATTCCATGTAGGTCAATCGCCTTACTCGCGAATTGTCCCTCCTACGAGCCACTCACAACGCCTCTGTAGCCTCCAATGCATCCTCCGTCTCGGCTGCCACCTCAAGCCACGATCCCATCACAGAGACCTCCCTGCTCTCTGGATCCGGCTTCTCCATACCAACCACACGCCGCCACCAGCGAACTTCGTCCACTGCGAGTCAGAGCCACCAGTTGGCGTCGTCCTTTGAGGGCCGCGGCACACACTTCCCCCGACCCCCCGCCCCGGTGCCACTTTCGCGACAGGATAGCAGCGCATCACGATCGAGCCAAGCAGCCCCTGGGGGCGGCGTGCACATCAGCGTCGGCGGCAGCGGCGCAGCGGGCTTGGACCCCTCGAGCTATTTCCACCACCAGCGCATACCACCACATCACCAATCGGCCAGCTCCGTCGCCGCCACACCCGGCAGCGGATACGGCGGTGCTGGTGACAATATCAGCCCCGCCCTCATGCAGGCGACATCCCGCTACGAGGAGACGGCGTACTACCGAAACGAGCTCGAGACGGCCAAGAAGGAAAATGACGCACTCAAGAAGCGTGTGCGTGAGCTGGAGAAGATGGTGCGCGAGCGCCGGGAGAGCAGTGCCAGCCGACATACTAGGAGCGAAAGCGTCAGCACCACGGCCAGCGCGAGCGTGGTTCCGACGGGCGGCACGAGCATTGCCGGCCCTCGCGATAAGAGCCGCGCCAGCGCCAGACACAGTGTTGTCAGCGTGGCTGTTGGTGTTCCCGAGGATGAAGTCAAGTTTGGTGAAAGCGCCGCCACCTATGCTTCTCGCACCGAGGCCGAGTAAATAAAGAGAACAAGAAGAATACGGTTAGTCCTTGGCATTGATAAAGGACTGGCTCCATTATAAAAAGGGAGTGATTTATAATAAAACAGGGATACTGGAAGCTGGCAGATTGGCAATTGGTTTGGTTTTTGGTTTCACTTGGGGTTTACTAGGATATTAATGAATTAAGAATGGCAAAACAAGGGCGTTTGGGCAAGTTTATCTTTCTTTTTTTTCTATTTTACATCATGACGATGCTATAGCGTACTTGTATTCTTTTGTGAATCAAGGATCACAGCATGAGATACTATTTTGTTAATCAAGGACCACAGCATGAGATAATGGTCGCTTTTCCACACTTTAGTGTAGCGTCGATGAACTTTTTTTTTTTTTTTTCAAAAGTTAGGCTTTATAATACACTCTACTCTTGGCAAGCCAATTCCAGTCTTTCTGGCTTCGTCCCTCTCCTACCAGGGTAACTGTACCGATTGCAGGTTTCCCACCATTACAGCCATGTGTATCAAATACTAATAATTCCTTCAAATGATTGCCTAAACTGTCAAGTCAAACTTTCAAAAGCCAGTCTCCTGTGCTAAATGTCATGGACGGACAAAACTCACAACCATGTACATCTTAGTCGAGTAGAATAGGGCTGCCATATTCATTCACACGAGGGCGATTCGTGGTCGGTGTCTTGAAAATGCCGCCATTCCCACCTTGGGCCGGGGCAGCAGCAGGACTACTCTCATTACCACCACCACCACAGCCATCCAGCTCCCCTGTCTGCCGATCCAACGACACGGGCGTCTGCGGATACACTGTCCTCCTCCACACTGGTGTTGTCATGCCTCCATCCACTTGCTGCTGCGTAATCACCGGGTCACCGCTACCCCCCGGTGGCGGTGCGGTGGTGGTAAAGTGCTCCCGGCAGATCTCCAGGATGCGGACCAGCTCTCCCCTCTCGTCCAGCGACCCCAGCATCTTGTACGTCGCCTGCAGCGCGCAGCGATGAATCTTGGACTCCAGCTCCGCCCGCTCCAGGAGCGCCTGCGCCCCCGCGGCGCTGACGCGCTGCAGCGCGGCCTCGGCGCTGAGCATGCCGGCGTGCAGCCTCTCCTCCTCGAGCTCCCCGCGGAGGTCCTCGAGCGCGAGCGCGTGGTCCCGCCGCTCCGTCGCGAGAGTCTCCTTGAGCTCGGCCACGCGCCGCATCTTGCGCTGCAGCTCGCCGAGGAACTTCATCCCCCGCCGGCTGAATCGCTGGCGCTCCAGCTCAAAGGCCGCCTTCTTCTTGCGGAGCTCGGCCTGCAGTGCGGCGAGTTGGTTGGCGTGGGCGCGGCTGCTGGCGATGTGGGTGGCCTGCTCGTCTTGGAGAATGGTGTTGGCTTGCTCGAGGAGATGGATTCTCTCGCGGAGGGAGGAGAGTGCTGCTTCGTTGTGCGTTGTTTTGCGCAGTTGTGCTGCTGCGGCAGCAGGGGTTGCTTGACGGGGTCGGATTGGATAGCGTCTCTTTGTGATGATGCTTCGCTTGGTGAGCATGTCGGGCTGCAGCTGTGGAGGAGACATTGTTCTTGAGCGTGTCCAATATCGGTCCTGCATAGGCTGATTTGCTTCTCTTGCAGGGTTTGATTGCAATGTTGGGCTTCTGGGTTTCTTTCTATCTGCCATGGGAAAGGTGCAAGATATATATATTGTTGGGAAAATGCATATATGGGTGAGTCGTGGTGTTGCATTGTGAACAATGTGCATGGCTGGGGACAAGTCTGCAAGCTCACATTCATCTCACATTCACAACACACTTGCAGGTTGCAGTCTCACGCCCACAACGGAGAGGTTGGGAGTACATGTCCTCTCTAGTGCCTGAGATACGTTTTTACCAAAAAAAGTAATGCATTCCATGTATTGCACAGTTCCTCTTCACAGACTGAAGCTGGGTACGGTATCACACAGACGAACTCCTGCAATATACACGTGCTCTTGTATCACAGTATACGCGCCGGTACCAGAACTTGGACTTGTAGTTTTCGTTAAACAGTAGTAATTTGCACAGGATAGTTACATGACTTCTTTGCACACCACTTGTACTTTTGTAAATGCGGTTGTCATGTCTAGACAGTCAATCTCCTGACTAATTGTCGGACAGTGAATCTTCTACACATGCATTTGATCTACAGAAATGAACTAGACACACGACAATGTCTCGGGTGTCTCAGATGCCCAAACTATCATGCAGTTGCACGTTGAGTGTCTCCCCCGCAAACTGTCCGAGACTAGCCGCCGAGCTAACTCACAGCGGCATGTCGACCCTTTGCATTCCGGTCTAGGAGTGTGCTTATAGCGAAAACGGTTGCTCAATGGATAATAAAGAAACTCTATTGTCATTATGGATATAATAGGGTGATTGTATCCCTCTCAGGCGACGGTCTAGTACTGATGATACTGCTTTGTCTTCTTTTCTTTGCATTGCATGCGGCTGCACTTTACCGCAGCTGAGACTGCAGGCAATAGCTCTTTATTAAACTCACGTTGTCTCAGCCATAGCGGCCGTTTGGAGTATATTCATACCAGTAAATGCAAAGACAGCGAAGCGAGATTCATCGAAGAAACAGACCGCAGTTGCCAATCTCTTTCTTTGTTTCTTTTTTTGCTTCTTTCGCCTCTTGAACTGAGCGAAATTTGTTACCAAAATGGGCAATCCCGATCTAGAGCACAATCCCGTCCCAGATACGCACCACCGCCGCCGTCAGCGACGACAAGATCTCGGCACCGCCTGCACTGTGGCAGCCATTGCCGTGACCATTTTGGTCACAATTGGGTTTTGGTGCATTGTTGCCGACGGAAGAATTATACGATCCCTCCATCGGCTCCTGTTTACATGTATAGGCGGCAGCACCAACAACCTTGAGTTTGCCGATCCTCTCCTTCATAGCGTCGGCGACGTCGACCAGGAAAAGGTATACCGGTGCGCAATTGACAACTTGCACAAGAATACATCGTTTCTACATGGCGTCCAGGGCATCAGCACACAGGAATTCCTACAGCGCCGCGATTTACTCGCCAGGGTACTCAGCGATGAAGGGGTCGATGCATTTATAATTGAACCTGGATTCACATTTGAGTAAGTATCCACAACAAGGCACTTGGACTTGTACTTGTTAATTTTTTTTTTATGTGTTTTGTTAAATAGATATTATGCCAACGTCTCCCAGCATGATTGGGACCCATATGAACCCGAGGACCGGCCTTTTCTCATGATTATCCAGCCCGTCCAGGACCCAGCCACGGGTACAATCACGGCCCGGACCGCCTTTCTCGCACCGCACTTTGAAGTCGGCCGCGTGCGCATGCTCGCCATCCCGCGCCGCGCGGGGACCGAGCTCGACATTGTTGTCTGGGAGGAGCACCTGGATCCGTACGAGACGCTGCGCAGATCGCACCTCTTCCCACGAGCTGCTCCCACCACCAAGAATGACGGCAACGACTACGACAAAGACTATGACGATTCGCAGCCACCTCCCGTGGCCATGGTCGACGCCGAAACGCGCAGCTTCATCATCAGCGGCCTCTGGTCCGCCGGCTTCGCCCTGCAAAGCCACAGCCGCGCCGTGCAGCGCATCCCGCAGATCAAGACGCCGGGGCAAGTCGCCATACTCCGCGCCGTCAACACGGCCACGCTGGCCGTGATCCGCGCCGTGCGGCCCTGTCTCGTGCCCGGACTCACAGAGCGCCACGTCAGCGCAATGGCACGCCGCGCCATGGCTTCCCTGGCCATGACGCCGCTGATGGATATCGTGCTCTTCGACGCCCACGGCGCCCTGCCGCACGGGGGCATGCAGACCGGGGACGGGGTGCTGGGGTACAACTCCATGGTGACGATGGAGCTGGGGGCGCACTACCTGGGCCACTCGTCGGATGTAGCGCGGAGTTTTTCCATTCCGCGGCCGTCGTCATCTTCGGGGAGTAGAACGGACAATCTTGGTCGTAGCGGCGCCGGCGGGAAGAAGAAAATTCCAAAAGATCCATTCGCGCCGGAAAAGGAACTCGTCTTCCAAACCGTCCTCCAGGCACAGGCCGCCGCCGCAGACGCCATGATATTAACTTCACCACCCAATGATACCGGCACCACCGCCGCGGCAGTGGACATGGCGGCGCGGCGCGTCATTGAGCACGCCGGGTACGGGTACGCCTTTACGCACCGCCTGGGTCACGGCATCGGCGTGCGGGTGCGCGAGGCGCCGTACCTCAACAAGTTCAACAGGGAGGAGCGGCTGCGGCCGGGCATGGTGTTTGTGGACGAGCCTGGCGTGTATCTGGAGCAGCGGTTTGGTGTGCGCCTGGCGGATGTGTACCTTGTCCGTGGGGAGGGGGAGCCGCCGGAACTTTTGACGGGTCGGTTGTCCATGGGGTTGGATGATCCTTGAGCCAAAGTAAAAAGGACACGACAGTGAAGAAGAAGGACAACAAAAAAGAACAAAAAAGAACAAAAACACATGTTTTGACCAGGATGAATCGGGTATCATTTATTAAATAATTTACATGGACCATCAAGACAACAACCTACCCACCAAACCATCCAACCATCCAACCTAGACGCCCGACATCATCATCCGTCTAACCGTTAAAACCCAAAAGATATAGAGCCATGTAAGCCATGCCGTAAAAGTGCCACGCGGGCCATTGACAAAAGAAATGTTTTGGTGCATATGATTCCAGAATCAAAAGAAAAAAAAGGCACGCATTCCAACTCCTATACCCATGACGAGAGAAAAAAGAATGAACAGTAAGGTTTTTAAAGAAAAATAACGCCTCAATCATGCTCCTTGTGGTATTGAGAAACCCGATAGGGGAAACCCAGATGCTATTGCTGCACCATGAAATTGCTCCAGCCATGCCATGCTCTCGCCTTTTTGTACCGGCTTATGTGATAGACGGCAGTCCATGTAGACGGAGCCATTTTGGTAGTCCCAGTCCGAGACTTCAATCGCAGCCTCTGAGAGCGAGCCTGGGAATGGGGATGCGCTGAGGGCTGCGCATGTCCAGCACATTTGCTGGAATATCTCAATCAGAGTATGCGTCCATGCAGACGCGCTGACTCGGATGGCGTTTTCTTCCACCTCGAGGTGGATGAGCCGTAGCCCGGGGCAAAACACCGAGTCCTCCTCGGTGCTATCCCATACGGACATTCCTGGGCAGGGGTCGCCTTGCTGGTGCGAGGCGGATGCATTGGTAACGGCTTCTTCCAAGCATTTCAGTAATAGACGGCCGCATTTGGGCCATGTGTTGTCAATGTACTCGGCGACAGTGGTGTAGACGCAGGCGCCTGCGGTGCCGGTGATGGCAGGTAGTGAGCCGATATTGACTAATTGGGGGTCACCGATGCCGTCCAAGGGGCCAAAGAGCTGGCAGTCGAATTTGAATTGGATTAATTGATAGCCATCGCACGGCGGGCGAAAGGGTCGCTTGCGGATGACGTCCCAGATGGCCGACTCGGCCATGTGAACCTGGACATAGTTTGGAGAGAGGAGGACGCGGTGGATTTCGGTTATTAGGTTTTTCGAGGCCTGGCCTTGGAGAATGAGAGAATGCAGGGAGCGGGCGATTTGTTCTGGGCAGCCGCCGGGGGAGACTTCTGGGAACTCGCGATGCCAGAAGCCGCAGACGAGCTGGAGGGCTAGGGGCAGGTCAATCCCGCCGGCATTGGCCGACCAGGTTACCTGGCGCTGTGATAGGCTGGGGCCGATGCGATCGAGGACGCAACGCGAAGTTTCGGGGCCGTTGAGGATGAGGATGATTTGGCGAATGGGGCCTTCAAAGAGGAGGATGACTTGGCTGGTGGGCTGTTGTGGTGTGGAGGAGTCGCTGTTGTAGAATCGGTAGAGCTCGTCCCAGATTTGGCTGCAGAACTCGGCAATGAGGCGATCGATTACGCGGTCGAGGTTTATTTTTACTTTTTGGTCTTCGAGGTAGTAGTGTGTGAGAAGGGCATTATCGAGGCCGTCGGCGAGGGAGGTGGCAAAGGCGGCGACGAGGGCACCAGCAATCAGAGGAGGGACCTGGACCTCGGTGTCCTTGACGTGCTGGGAGAAGCTGGTCGGGAGGGTGGGCAGCGGCGGCTTGAGCAGCTCAGTCGAGGTCTGAGCTACGGCACCGGGGCTTCTGAGGATGTCAGGGAAGCCATGAGACGGCGGCATATCTTTGCATGGCTAAACTGAAAGACGATGGAAGAGATGGAGGGGGGGGAGACGGCGGGGGAGGATGGCTTCTTTTGGATTTGCGATGGTGCGTCGCGCGGTCGCATGCAGTGGTACTGGCAGTATGGCGAGAGAGGGCGAGAGGGCGAGAGAGCGAGAGAGTAGACGACTGTCGGCGGCGAGCAAGGAATCGAAACCCCAGGAAATGAAGCAGAAAGCAGGCAGGGCGACAGCGAGATGAAGGAGCAAGAGAGACGTTGGTGGGCTGGAAAAGGAAAATTACAAAACGTGTGCTTGGTTCGGTAGTGTTTGGTGGTGTTTGTAAGAGAGTTGGTAAGTGGACGCCCAGGCAGAATCGGGAAGGCAGGCCAATGGGTTTGTTCAGAAGCACAAGTCCAGGGGAGCGAGATTTGCAGGGTGCCAGACAATGAGACTCCAGAGTGCCAGGGTCGGCCATAGCGGGAGAGCGGGTGGGTTGAGGGTCAGTCTCCAGTGTAAAACCTGCGACAGCCAGTGCCAGCGGCCGCAGCGAGTAAGGACAGGCACTGGCTGGCTTGCTGGTTCGGGGTTTGGGGGTGTCGGGGGTACCTCCTAGACCAATGCAGTTACTGGCAATTGGTGGTGGCTGCTACCTTGCGTCGGGGCGGAGGCCGGTGGAAAGCAGCGGAGGGACAATGCCCGGGCTGGTATTCGGCGTACTGCTCTAGGTACTGTTGGTACTGCTCAGGTACTGCTCTGGCGTCTGGGAACTGGTACTGGGTTGTGGGCAGAGTACGTACTACCGACTATGGGTGACGTTGCGCTGTCGGCCTGCATTGCGTGGCCCGGCTGACCAAAAAGGCAAAAGCGTGCTGCTCTTTGGCCACTTTGCCGTCTGAGACCCATCTTGGACCCCAGTCTGGCCAGCATGGTCCCCCTGGCCACGCCAGCAGAGAGCAGCAGAGAGCGATGTTTGCCGAGAATCAAAATGACTTTGCTGTTTTCTGTGGCTGGATTTGCATCATGTGTAAAGAACCGACTCTGTCACTTTTTTTTTCCTTTTTTTTATTGCACATGTAATTTATTTTCACTGTCCATCATTGTCCATCACTGTCCACTGTCCACTGTCCACTGTCCACTGTCCACTGTCCAGCCGCCGAGACTTCCCGCCGTCCGCCGCGTCGGCAGCAGTGTGGCTTGGGCACACTGCACTGTGGCTTGGACTGCCGAGAGGTGCATCACTGGCAGCACCTGATTTGTTCCGAGCGCCACCAAAGGCAACCCGCGCCATTATTTCACTATTAATTACCAAACGTGCTAGTTAGGTACTCAGTAATGTGAGCTAATGTGCTAATAAAGTACCGCATCCAGTTAACACCTGTATCTAGTCATCTTAATATGCCTGCTTCGCCGCCACTGCTCATCGAAAAGGGGATAAGAAAAGGCCAAGCTTTTTCTTCCCACGACTGAGCCTCAATCTCGACCTCAAGTATTACATATTTAAAACTCTACTTGCTCCCATAGACCAATAGCATTCGTGGACCTGACGAATAAGCTTTTCAACAGTCCCTCCCCTCCCCCTTCCCCCGCTCCCCGGTACCTTTCCGACGATGAACCTGTTTTCAATGCTGGGTGACAAATGTGCGTGACAACGAGACGAGGTCATCACACCCACTCCGTACAAACGTCTGCCAATACCCCTGCCCCTTGTCTCGTATCCCCAATTTGAGTACCAGCTAGCAGCTTCTCCGGGCGGCGCCAGCACATCGAATCACGGCCACAGGGGAAACTCGCTCGTTCATTTCAATATTCCGTCTCTACTTATCTTGTACTCCGAAGTAGGTTCGCCACTTTTCTTGACCGAAGTCTCAAGCCAGACAGAAAGAGACGGGGGAAAAAAAAGGCGTGCTGAGGCTTGTAAGCTCCAGTGTGGATGCAACGGCCGCGCGTTTCCCAGTCTCTGATCGGCCAAGCTTTGCTACTATTTCGGTACTTGTGCCACGCCCCCAC